>SJJU01018702.1:0-10040 GCA_012932125.1 Conopomorpha cramerella
TCTATACAGTACACTCATACATACACTTACACACCTTTAAAACGTCACCAAAAGCACCTTTACCCAGCCAAGTGAGCACTTCAAATTCGGCGTTCAACCGCGAGTGACCGCTCGCGGGCAGAGTATGTGATACATATGTCTTAGCTAACTCTTGCTCTTCGTCCTGAAAAAAATATAAATGATGAATAATTAGTGGCATAATATTTCCATTAATTATTATAACAGACTAGTGGACGCCCCGCGATTTCATTCGCGTATTTTAGTAGTACCTGCATACATTCAAGCATCTACCTTGAGCGGTTTAGATTTTTCATACAAAAGGATTTTACCGTTAATTCCCGTTCTCGTGGGAATTCCTGTCTTAGTGCACCCCTACGGCACCTAAGCTACGTTTGTTCCAAATTTCAAGGGCCTACGTTTAGCCGTTTGGGCTGTGCGTTGATATGTCGGTCAGTCAGTCAGCTTTTCCTTTTCTATGTATAATAACAGCATTTCAACCATCGCTTAATTTTTGGATCAGCATATACAAGTACAACTGCTAAACTTTTAGAATACCAGGTCAAATTAAAAATATCAGCGAAACTCAAGGGATTAACGCAGCCCATGATATCAAACAACTTTCCCCAAGGAAACCTTTACGCACATGTCATTTTTCACACAGATGTAGATGTAGATGATACGGGGCGTTTCCGCAACTCGACGTCCAATGCGCCTATTGTGCATCATTTGGAGTAGCGCCACCCAAATCATTTTTCACACAGTCCATCTCAATATCTCTAACCATTCGTTCATAGATGTTGACTCTCAGAATTATTGACATAAAACAACAAAAACGCAAGCTGTCAGTAAGTGTATTGTGAAAAGCTACGTGTACACTTGCACAGTGCTGCAATAGGGTGTAAATAAATACCTCAATGTCATTATGATTTTTATTATTAGTGGCAGGCGTGTGGGATACTCCTTCCTTGAGGAAATCGTGCGTCAGAAGCTTCTCAGCGGTCCACTGCTGGCGCTCGTCTTCCGTCAGACACCTGTAAAGGTCGTCAATCAGTCCATCAATCATATACGAACTATTGTTTACTAACAAATAGACTTATGAAGATAGTTTTTTTTATTGAAAAGTAGATATTTGTAAGATGGTACCATGATAAGGATCAGGATTTGATGGTGGCAAACCCGATAAAGCGAGGGGAACCTTGAAAAAATGTACTCGTTGAAGTTTGTTATTTTTTCTTTACGTCAAGGAAATATCAAATGATAGAACACCGAATAAGTCCAGATGCAAATGGCTTCTTTATTTCTCATATTCAAAATTTATTTTTCGCTGTAGTTATTGTATTAATGTGGTGGAATTAGTGTAATAATGTGCTGGTGTTGAAAAATAATGTAGTGAGAGTGAGAAATAGAGGACTCCTATTTGATCAATTTGTTATTCTCGTGTAATGCTCCACGCAGCATTGAAATGTGATGGTCTACCATCACGTTTTAATGAGATTTTAACACGACTGACGATTAACGACTTTATCGACGACTGTGACAATGACACCTACTATAAATATATAATTTTTTTTATAGTATAATTGTACACAAAAAGTTAATAATTGACTAATGGCAAATGGGCCAAAGCCCGAGTCCACGTGAAAAAGAAAATAAAAGTCTTACATCACCGTTCCTTAGGCCATACCTTGAGAACATATCTTTGGCAGTACTGGGCAGTTGTGAGGGCACCTCGTGTCCGTCCGCACCTTCCGATGACACCAGCGACAGAAGGACCTGCGCCGCGGCAAATATATCCTGACCTTTGGTATGTCTGAAAATTTTAAGAATGTAGACATTAATAACTGTAGTTTGTTTTTAGGACACGTAACACAAAAAAAAGTAAGACCAAGCCGTGCGTTTGGGATGGATCGCGTCACTTCTGTACAACTACTATATAAAAATAAGTCGGGTTTTTCTCCCTGACGCTAAAACTCCAGAACGCACGAACCGATTTCCACGGTTTTGCATTCGTTGGAAAGGTCTCAGGCTCCGTAAGGTTTATAGCAAAGAAAATTTAAGAAACATTTCAACAGAAAAGCGGGAAAACGAAACGAAGCCATCTGGTGGCGAAACGGAGTTCGCCGTGTTTGCTAGTTTTATATGAAAATTTATCGAAATGGCGCTCCGTCTGGGACGTGACCTCGTCCTTAAGTCTTTTCAGCACACTAAAAAGACTTAACATCTTGCACCCTAGAATCTGTTTTAAGCTACAGTCTACAGTTATTGTTTACTGTAAAGTCGGCCAAGATTTGGTGTACCCACTCTAAGGTTGAGGTTGTAACTCATATTTTGTTAATTATTCTTTTACTTGCCGCAATATAACAATACTGCTATTTATATATTTTTTTACCACCCTAATTTATGTACATATACTAATTGGGTTGGCCTTTTGTCATGAATTGGAATTGATTTGGATACCAACGTTTATTTCGCCATTTGTAAAACCAACGATGAAACAATGAACGTCATAATTATAAAATATTATTACTGTTATTATAAATGTCAGAATTTATTTTAAAAAATCTAGCTTTACGGCGCGGTATTACTCGTGTTTTTTCGTTCCCGTGGAAATTTGAGGATAAACTATAGCCTATTACTCAGGAATAATGTAGCTTTCGAACAGTGAAAGAATTTTTCAAATCTGTCTAGTAGATTCGGCGCCTATTCAATTCAAACAAACAAACAAAAACCTTCTTACTAATATTGGTATAGATAATGCGACATTTATCACAATAATACGAAAAAAATGTATAAAACGTCAATTACCTGTCACAGTAACTGTCACCGTCAGTCCCTTCGGCTACCTCGGCGAGTCGCACATCTAGTGCTGCCCCAACTAGTTTAACACACCTCGCTTCATCGATAAAAATGTTTTCACTACACACACACCTATGCAATACATCGACACTGTGCAACTCTTTCAACGCGCTAAACACTCCAATAGCGATGTGCCTTAGAAATTTCAACTTTTCTACATTGTCACGGAAAGATATGTTCGATTTGAGGAATTTTAGTGATGTCCCTATAACGAAGCTTCGAAATATGTATATGCATCGACAAATACTGTTCTTGATGCTTTCCTGCACACTTTCTGAAAACCAATACGGTACTAGGGACGAGTGTTGCAATCGCGACATCGCCTTTAAGTCTTGCTCAATAAGGTTCAGTTGTCTGTTGCGGTTTTGGAAGTCCGTGGTAAGTTTGAGGACGTATTTTTTCGCTACAAGAAAGTCGCCGTTGTCCGCGTCGATTGCCAGGTACGTAGTGGAGCCGTTCGTGGAATGATCTGAAAGTTAACCTTGCATTTATTTTGTAGAATAGTGTGTTTGGAGATACTGGTCACAATAACTGGCTAAATAGTCTATTTCCTGCCTCGGTAGATAACATTTTGTATGATGGAAACATTTTTTTTCAATTTCCCGACAACAACGTTTGTAAGACCACTGCTCGGGGTCCTTCGCGGTGATTCGAAAATGCCGTATTAAGCCTAAGTCTACGCGTTCGTTCTGGGGCGTCAGAACGAAGGCATAGACTTACTCACCTGCTGAAAGGAAATCAGCAGCGGTCTACAAAAACAGAAAATTTCGGCTTTAAAGGGTATTTTCGGAACACTCGTAAATGTCAAAATTATGTTGTCAAATAATTCCCTATACATTTTTTGCATGCTGGCAACACAAATATCTATAAGGCACGGTCAAATAATTCCCCATATTTTTTTTGCATGCTGGCAACACAAATATCTATAAGGCACGGTCGAACTTACCGATACAACGGCCAATGTGAATTTTCTTGTTATTTTTCTGTGTTATTCTTAAAACCTGGACACCTTTTGTGGTGCAGGTGCACGGGGCATCTTCGCTTTTATTACGGGACACTTTCTTAACGGGCGAAGTGCGGCTGTCCGAGTAGCTGAAATATAATTTACGAGTATTGACATGAACACACTTGAATTCCAAAGGTGTGCCTTTTCCGAGAGATCAGTGACTGTGCACTTTTTGTCGATAAAATGGGTTATATAAAAGTCCAAAATCACACTGTATTGTGATAAATTATACCAATGTATAGGAAGTCTGCGTGTCCAGTAGTTTAAACATCCATCAATCAAAATAAACATTCGCTTTTATTTAGTGCAGCCTGAAGGTCTTCAAGTCGCGGGTGAATAACAGTGGCGTGCACACCATATAGGTAAAAAGACACTGCCTACCTTAGTATTTTGGCTACACGACCTAATAATAGAGTTAATGCAAGATATTTTTTTGTTGTACTCACGACATAGGCTGACAGAGGTCCTGTGTTTTGTGGGGGAGTAGATACCTATATTTCGTAAAGACAAGTTACCTATACATAGGTGTGAATCCTTGGGGATTACAGCCTACCTTCTCGTAAAAGCCAGTGCACGCCACTGGTGAACAAGTGTCCTCCATCGTAGACCACGTCGCTGCTTAACATCAGACAGGATGGTGGTCAAACGCATGTTCATTGTGTTTAAAAAAAATGTTAGTAGGATGGTGAATACGCACTAAAGGACCAGTTCGTTGGAATCTCCTTGTCCGCTGTCGTTCTCAACTTCTGCCTCTTGACTGAGGCTGTTGAGATGATGCCTCTGCCGCCCGGCACCTTTCAGTATCTCCTGGCGGCGTCTTATCTCAGATTTTACTTTTTCTCGCTGAAATTTCCAAATTACACAAAATTTGTCATTAAAAAAACCCATTTTCTTCCTCGTAAGCAGCTCCTTTGTACACACATCAAAAGTGTCTAGGGATCAAGAACATTTTTAGCTCTAAAAAATCTAATTTATTTAAATCAAATCTAATCTTCCGGATTGGTCTCCTACCTAATTTACCTCGCAGGCAAAGAAAATTGCAATACCCTACCAGAGTACATGTTTGTAACTAACCTTAATTTTAAGAACATTTTATGTGGACATGAGTGCAATAAAGGATATTTAAGGATAATTATATTCATATGAATAGGAATATAATTCCCCATCCCTGTATCAATGACTTATCACCACGTTTTGAATAAATTATGAATGAATTCAGTTTTTGTAAAATATATTATTGATTGCAATCTTCTAAAATGTACATGATTCCTAGACACTTTTGATGTGTGTAAATTGTACAGCGCCATTTCGTGACAGTTTTCTTACATAACACCATTTTAGATATTAAAAGTTTAAAACGGGTATTACAGCGCGAAAATTAACCAAAGATAAGCATTCAGCTTACCTTCGTTGTTTGCTTTGCCCCACATTAATATCATGCCAGTGCGCGTTTCATTAAAAAATTATTGAGTATCTTAGATAATCCGAACTCTGATGAAAAACATTTGCAGAGTAGAAAAAACACCTGATGAAGTCCTGCACTTTATGATGCCTAGTAATTAAAGCACGCTGTGACGTCATTTGTATTAGAAACTACAGGAATCACAGCTTTGAAAACCTGCCTTAACATAGTAAAAGTAGATATGGTACCTCTTCTTTTTCCTTCCTTTCAAGGTCACTTTGTTTCAACCTCTCCTGTTCGTTTTTCCTTTCCAACATTTCGTCGTAGAATGATAAAGTGGGCTTGTTGAATCGATGAAGGAAATTCTGAAATGAATATGAATCAAGCCACATTATCACAACATTATTTTATTCAACCGCAAAGTAAATTAACACAAAATATTAAATGTGCATTGCATTATAAGCCCAGCAAACTGACAAATTTATTGACTACTAGCTGTCTCGGCAAACATTTATTTTGCAATATTATTTGAACCTTTTAAAAACTTCCACGATTAATTCAGGACTAAAGTAAACCAAATCGGTCCAGCCGTTATCTAGTTTTAGCCAGACTACAAACAGCAATTCATTTTTATATTTATTGACTATGCATCAGCATCATCAACAAACAAATACATGTACATAAATAACCATCAACTCATATTTGTCCAGCAGTTGTTGGGCTGATGATGATGATGATGATGATGATATAATATTTTTACTTAAATAAATTAACAAGCGTTTGACCACCACCCTGCCTGATGATAAGCAGTGCAGAGCACACTTGTTCATTTTAGAAAGTGGCTGAACTTTTCAAGTAGACTTCAAATCTTAAAAGGTTTTGCAGGGTGGTTTTTGTTGGTATATATAAAACTTACTTGTACATGTTGTGCAATCTCATATATCATGACTTCACCACATAGTTTTGTACACATTGCCTCTAGTTCTGTCATCAATTTTGCAGCGTTATCATTTGAAATACCTTGAAGCTTATGTATTGCTAACTTTGGAGGTCTGTGAAATAATCAGGTTAGGGTATAACTAAAGTAGGTCACACTTAGGTATATAAATATGAATAGTATAATGTATTTAATACAATAGATTACATAAATAGATACACTACAAACTAATTGTAATTATTAAAAGTAAACTACACATATGTATTGAAAGTTTATTATTAATTAAATTAATCATGCTAATATCATAAATGGGAGAGTTAGTTTGTTTGTTTGTTCTGCTTTCACGCCGTAACTACTGAACCAATTGCTTTGGAATTTTGCAGACATATAGTGAGAAGTCCAGTTTAAATAATAGGGTACTTTTTATCCCGGAAGAATTAATATTCAATTTCCGAGGGAAAACAAAAATATTCCTTTATTATTAATAAACTTAATTTTATTAAAAAATTGTCACAGTGGTTGGATACTTGAATTAATGGGAGAATGTGTTAACCCTATAATGGTGATGGGCTCACCCACCTTTCACATTTGGTTAAATATGCTTTGTGAACTGTGGGCATTTGCTTAGCAAGTGCCTGCTTTCCCTCTGCCTATCCCACTTTGGGATTAAAAGGTGTGAATTGTGTATATAAAACTCTAACCAAGTCGAGGCAGGTGAATGACATAGCTGTACTTACTTATTAGGGTAATTTTCACAACACTGAATGTGAAGAGTAATTGAGCAATGGACCCCCACTACAGCAGAGCTGTGCAGCGGTAGGAGGGTCAACATCACATCCATCGGCCTCCATACATTCCAAGCTAACGTTGGCCTGTTGTCCACTAGCTGATCTCCAAATATAGCCTAAAAGTAGTAATAATCACTTTAGAACTTTACACATATGTGAGTAATATAATATACCTACTATCAATACATAGTATAAAACAAAGTCGCCTCCCACTGTTTGGCCCTATGTATGCTTAGTTCTTTAAAACTACGCAATGGTTTTCTTTAAGGTAGGACCTTCTTGAGGAAGGTTTAAGTGTATAAAGCATACAATATAAAAGCAGGGAAACACTATTAATAATGTACATTATATAGGCAAAACAATGTTTGCCAGGTCAGCTAGTGTAATATAAAATATAGAATATATTTCTGTGGTTGAGATTCTGTGCTCCAGTTTGTTGGATACTTGACTTGCAACTGGGAGGTTGCGGGTTTGAGTCCTCTGACTCTGCCTACCCCGCTTTGGGATTAAAAGGTGTGCAGTGTATTTTTTTTTATATATGAATATATTTGAGTAACCTCTAATAACTCATAACACTTGGATAAGTGTTACGAGTTATTAGAGGTTCAGGCATCAATTTTGTTTCGGCTTTTTCTGAACTTCCAGCTCAATTCTAAAATTCAATTCAATGTCACCGTAACACAGGTTGCCCTAGTGCAGTGATTAAAGAAACTCATCGCATAATCTAGCTGACTTATTGAAAAATACCATACAGAATACAACATTGTTGCTGTGTACATTGTAACAACTATTTGAATAATAATTTAAATTTTAAACAATTAAATATTTACCATCTGGTACTCAAAAGCGTAACTTATAGTTGAGGGTGTAACAATTTACATGCAACTATTGCCGAATGTGAAGGAGCAAGTAAATTTTATTCCAATAGCAATTTTAAATAGTGTAATACGGGGTTTGTCGAAATTTGAGTCTAAAAATTGGATTTTCAGACCTCTAAAAGAGACACCATAGTACTCAAGTATTATTGAGAGTTTCAAGTATTTAGCAATTAGCTAGTATAATGTAATTTGTATGGAAAACAAACACTGGATTTCCACAATTTATATCGCCACGGTGGCATAATCACTCCAAGGAAATTCGGTGTTTTGTTGATCAAGCAATAAAGTAAACATAACCTTACAGTTCAATTTTATACATTAATTTTATTGTGTTATTTGGTCTAGATAGGACGTACTAATATTAAGGATGTTTATAGACAAAAGTAGGGCTTAAGTATTGTAAAGAACACACTATACTACCTTCAAAGCCTCTATTTCGTTGTCTTGTCTTTCTTGAAGCGTTTCTTCACTCATTTTGTGTCAGAAATTGTTATTTACATGGAAATCGGCGTATCTCAAGCAAGAACCGACTCTTGAGACGTGTTATATGTTTGTAATTAGGTCCTACGAATAATACTGTATTGTATTAGCGTAAACGATCTTGTTATTTTCGGCATAAAATCAAAATCAAAACACAGTACAAAATTACGTTTCTTTTTTGTACATCATCTGTCAGTGTCAACGTCAGGCAAGTTGGACCGGACCGGAGTCACCGAGACAGGTGTTTTAGGGATGTGCTCGTATAAAAATATCGATTCAGTAGGTAGTTAATATGATAGCGGTTACGAAGCTAAAATCAAGGATTGCGGGTGCGCAAATGTTCATCATGTATTAAAATGATTCATTTCATCTTTAGTCGATTAACGAAAGAGATTTATATTAGTGATGTATGGGGCCGGGTGAGTAGAGGTCGCCCCAGGAGAACATCATGACATTATCAGTCACCTAACGTCCACTGCTGGACGTGGGACATAATCGACCAGATTGATGGTGGCGTAAAAAGTTCTCGTAACCGGAGATCATCTATGAAAATGTATGAATGTAGATGAAGCAAAAGGAGTATGCCAGGACCGTGATAAATGGATATACGTATCTCTAGTATCTATCTACCCCTCTGGGAGACAGGCGTGAAGCGCATGTATTTAAGTCGCGGGCTTTTGCTGTTTTTAATTGCTTGCGCTCCTTTGGAGCCAACTGGACGCCTGCCTCCTCAATTTCTCTCACTTATTGTACGTTATCATTGTACGTACTTGAGCTGTTCACCAGTCAGGGATGTATGCGGCCATCAAGCATTTGTTAAATTATGTTAAGTATACTTATATGTAAGCCCTGACGATTTGAATGAAGAGATGCCAGTTTGTTCACGGTTCTTCTGGCCAAAAAAAGAAATTAATTCGAACCGGGGACGTTTACGTTTGTTTTTAAAATCATACATGACTTTCATCAAGCATTATGTTATACTGATGAAGAAATAAATGATTTGATTTGGTTAAGATATGCAGTGGACAAGTATGGGCTGATGATGATGATGATGATGAAGATCTGCACAGGTAACGCTGCGGTGTTGCGCTCTGAGATAAGTCTTGCGTGCATACTAAGGCTGCTGCTGGTAGCATTTACTGGCCGCATGGCACACTCTCTTGCCCAAGCGCACCCCTCTCGGGTATTTTTGAAGGTTGGAGAATCCTAAGAGCACAGGGAATAAAGAGAGCAGTGAATTGCAATGCTGATATGAGCTGAAGGTATCTCTTTTTCCCTGCGGTTCTACCGTCATTGTACGGTGAAAGCCTCGAAATTTTCTATATACTGCCTGTACTCTACTGTCTTTATATCAGCCGCCTCAATGTGTATATGAGAGCTACCATAATCTACACAAGAACTAAGGCTCCATGGCACCCACCTCTTCAAGGAGGGAATACATAGAGGAGAGCGAGTCTGGCGGTTTATGATCGTCTATTTCTCTGCCAAAAAACTCAAAGCCTGTTATAGATAATCTAACAACTGACCCCTTGAGGAGCAGTAAGGTCAGGAAGACTAGGTAGGGTGTTTCATAAAATAAACGCAGCCAAGACCTATAAGAGGTTTGCGTATCTTTTATTTTCGTTTTCACTGTAATTTGTCATAGAATAGAAGCACGTAAAGGCTGGAAATAAAGCTCAGAGTTGTTTTCGTA
>SJJU01018703.1:0-10222 GCA_012932125.1 Conopomorpha cramerella
TCGTGTCATTTATAATGCAAGCGGGGATGACAGAGACACTTGGTAAGCAAATTGCCACAGTTCACTAAGCGTATTTAACTCGACATGATAGATGATGGAACAGTCAAGTATGCGAGGTTTCCTTAAGACATTTACCTGAGTGTTGCGTAGCTTATTAAACAATTTAATTAATGATCCCACACTTGGTAGACGTTTCCTTGGAAGCCTACGAGTAGGCGATTTTGGACTTAATGTATACTTGTAATGTGTGTAGGAAAATAAGGCATAAACACATTTATTAAAGTAAAACTTTTATTACATAGTCTCAAACTTTTTCGTCTGTGTGTCGCATGTCGCGTGACGGTCGGCCGCGGAGTAGGGATAAAGTGCAAGGCGCTCATCAGAGCAGCCAACGCCAATATGGCGGCGTCTATAGTTCGCAGCAGCTGACCGTGTGCTGAAATTTTCAATTTTACCGTGGTTTCGTAAAACAACACAACTTTTTTTTTTACTAGCTGAGGCGGAAAACGTTGTTTTCACGCAAAAAAATATATTAATCTCATCTCATACAAAATAGACAAATTTAGAGCACAACGACGACGTCTCTAAGACCACTGCTCAATATTATTGTAAAACAGAGTGTAAAAGGACCCCGACATATTATGTCGAATGTCGCGCCTACAGCCGGCGACCAGATGAGAGCTGGAAACTCGTCGTTTATATCAATTACGACCGCTTCGCCGACGACGACTTTGTTGAACAGTTATCATTTGTAACTGGCGACAGAGACAATTAATCAGATCTCGTCGGGTAGTCGGAGACAGCGAGCATATTATTTAAGACTAGCTATACCGCACGGTGTAACTCACTTTTTATTTCCCGTTCCCGTGGGAATATCGCGATAATATGTAGACATAGACATTAATTTATTTTGGCTAAAAACACACACAAACAACAATTCAGTACAATGGATTACACATACAGTTCATGTTAAATGCAGCATTCCAATCTATCGTTCCTGTGTCTGTCAGCGTCAAAGAGACGCCAACTCAGCATATTGCCACGGTTGCCCGTGACGCTGGTGTTCTACCAGCACTCATGAGTGAGTGAGGAGAGATTAATAAATATATAAATAAACTTAATATTGCAACACAATTTACATGTTATTATAATGAATACCAATAGTGTGTCGATAAAGGCATTTTGTGTTCAAGCTGGGGCTTAACCAAAAAGCAAGCTTGCGCCAAAGTGTCCGTGTGTGTTATACAGATGTATGATGATGTAGACTATGTACTGTTCATTTATTGGAGTATAGCGCCCATAATCGTCACGCTTGGCAGGCGGGTTGGCGATCGCAGTGGTGTTGTGGTTTAACTCACAGAGAGCGCTGCTGTGCGACTGGAGCGACTCGGTTTTACGTCTAATATTTATGTTTAAAAATGTTAAAAATATAATAAATAAACTAAAGTGAACACAGAGAATTATTTGAAACACATTCCCGGCGCATGACACTCATAGATAATAACATTACGCTTGCTTCAAAGGATTTCGAATAACAATTCAATGAACAAAATACAAAAGAAATTATTCCGGCCGATGAGCACGGCCGAACCAATTTGCCGATATACGCATTAACCAACATTTTATGATACGATCATTTTCATCTGTGGGGTTGGTATGACATTTAATGAAATAAACAATATACCAACTGTAGGTTAAAAAGTATCAGATACCAAGAAAATGAAAAGAAATACACTTCATGCCTTTTAATGCCAATGCGGGGTAGGCAGAAGCACCTGCTAAGCAAATGGCAAATGCCCACGGTTCACCAAACTTATTTAACCCAACGTGATTCGAGGGTGAGCCCATCGCCGTTATAGGATTCAAACACCCTGTGGTGTGCGGGTTTCATTACGATGTTGTCCTTCACAGTACTAGCGTTGCGTTGCTCTGAAAAAGAGTCCCATTAGTACACTCCAGAAAATTATTACACCTAAACATTTTCTCACAGGTGGTCCGCGAGGAAAATAAACATAGGTACCAATGTATGAATAGTGTAGTAATAATAAGATACAATACGAGCCTTAAGATACAATCGACCATCTGGCACCTTATAAAGGCTGCCGGAATGGTTTAAACGGAATTTAGCCGTCAAATGCAAACACAGTGCATATAAATAACAAAACAACTACCCATCAAGGTGTTATAACAGCCAAAGTCCATTTCGCGAAAACCATATAAACCGATCATAAAACATTTATGTAGCTTTAGGTACCTCTGAGTTTCAGTATAAATATGGTAATATAAGCGAGAAGACAAAGCACAAAAACAATTGTTTTTCAAAAATATGCCGAAAAGATGGCAGATTTATTTTAAGATTTAGTTCCAAATATAATGTTCTTCGAGATGCGTCTTATACTAATAACATTTCTACTGATTAAAACCACAAATTGTTTGATAACGTGTGACAAAGCTTGTGTTAAATGCAAAGAAGCTTTCTCTGTGGCGGAACTGAAAAAGGTATATTGCAACATGTGCAATGAATGCAACGCTAAGATTAATAATCACAAAGATTTTGAAAACAAAGACAACTCAATGCCAATAACAAACAAAGAAGACATATTACCTATTCAATCAATCGAAGATTTCAGCAGCATCACAAATTTGATTTCAAACAAAGATGACTTTATGGATGATAAACATTTGGGGACAGAAAGAGAGAAATACACCAGGAATGATGATACTAGAACTTCAGATTTCAATGGCGACTTTATTGAGATTGATGAAGATGACGAGAAATCATTACCACATTGGAAATCTGGTGCAGACAACTTCAGACAACATATTGAATCAGAAACTGACAAGGCAAAAATTTTGGAAACAGTTTTCCATAAAAACAACGATGAAGCTCTTCCTTGGCAAATAAAGAAAAATCACATAGAAGATCCATATAGACTTAAACATAATTTTGGAGGAGGTGGAGTAGGAAAAATTAGGCAAATCAAAACAATATCTCCACCAAAGCTAATGTTCCGGCAAAATATGCAAGATTACATACCGGAAAAAGAAAAATTCGATTACAGAACTGTCAGAAACAGACGACAGACGGTTGACATAAGCAGGAGTGGACCGTATCACGCTGAAAGAAATCTAAGACAAGAGATAGAACCGCCTGAAGGTACACATGAGTGATTGATTACTTATAACCATATTTGATGGGCCCGTTGGTGTAGTAGTCAGCATGTCTGTCTCTATTCCGTTGGGTCGTGGGTTCGATTCCCTCCGCTGACAGGTACTTGGGTGACGAGCTTCTAAGTACTTGTCGGATGTCTGGGTGTTTTATTTATATTTGCATGCATTAAAAAAAAAAGAAAAAAGTGTATTTAAGTAGGTAAGTATATTTCGTTGTCCGAATTCCATAACACAAGTGCTTTAGCTACTTAACATGTGATAAAGGCAATGTGTGTGTTGTTCTAAAAATATTTAATATTTTAATATGTATATTAAACACTTAAAATCTTTAAAGTTGCGTTTTAATTCTCCAACTGATAATAAGTACTTAGATGACGTGGTTATAAGAGATATTCGATGTCCGTATTGGTACATGAGCTGGCCACTTATCGCGATAGAAACTTATTAACACGGTAACATTTTGTTGCATCTAGTATTGAATAGAATTTAAGCTGGAAACATAACATCGTGTTAACTATGATAGTACGTAATTTTTCAGAGAAAATCATGCTGGAGACTGCTTTCAATTCTTTCTCTTGAATATACAAAAAAAATGGAGTCGCCTAAATGGGTTATTATCTTTACAATTTCAAATAGAAGCTAACTAGATTGAATGACCCTAACAGTCCATACCGGACATGGACATGAAATATTTGTAATGAGATCGACTACAAGAGGGCACTGCTTCCAGCCTTTTTACAATCATTGGGTTGTGGTATATAATGATAATAAAACCAGACTCTTTCGCTTTGGGAGACCTGTTCCTATCCGAAAATCTAGTAATTATTTTTTTTTACAGAATACCCTCCGTCGTGTCCTCCACCGCCGTCGTGTCAAAATGACCCGTTACGCCCGCGACTGAGACCAAACATGGTGGTGCACTTCTCAACAGTGGTTTCATGTCCCAACCCGCCGCTCTGCTCACGAGCCACGGCTCCGCCCTGCTGCTATCCAATGTGCCCCACGCCTTGCCGACCATACCAAACGACCACTTCATCACAAACCAACTATCCAGGTACAAATCCACGCCAAGACAATTATCCAGACACCAATCCCAAAGACAACTTCGAATACGTATACGTTGGTGTACCAAAGGAAATTGTTCAAATGAAGAAAAGATCACATTAATTTTATTGTTAACCCCTTACGTATCTTGTTACGTAATGGTGAAAGAGTAACTTGTGAATGTAATAAGTTTGAACAGAAATGAACCAGTGAAAAGAAAATACTTTGTAGTTTTCTCACTGTCTGAACTGAAACAAACTGAAATCGGACTACACGGGAATCACCAGATTTTAAAAAAGGATCTTAAAATAACCCAGACAACAGTTATGGGAAAAAACATTGTCGAACGTTCTTTTTATGTTGAAGTCGGTTAAAAAGATTTGCAATCGTAAAGTTTACGTAGTCGTAAATTATTCTGTTGCAGATTACGACTACATCTCCCGAGGGACTCTTGAACCATTTGACAACCATTACATGTCAGACAATATGCCTGATAAGTATCCAGATCGACCATTCACTAAGTCTACTCAGTTTGTCAGAGTAAACGATGTGTATAGACAAAGGAATAGCGTACTAGACTACGACACTGTAGCAAATCACAGAAAACTTGGCAATGGAGCCAGATTCTATCAGAGTGATCAAATAAACCAACAAATAACAGCACCAATAAACTTTCATATGAATAAAAAAGGAATGTCTGATATATCTCCAGTAAAAATACACATTAACAAACAATCCAATCAAATTAGAGATAATGAAAAAGTATTGGACCTGAAATCAATTGTAAAAGCTATTGCGAAAAAATCCTGGACCAAATTAGATCCGTCTGAAATTTTACGAAAAAATCTTAATATGGTCAAAGGACAAGGCATGATGATAGCAATTCCCAGAAATAAAATAATATAAGATGATATACTCGTGAAAAACATTAATTGTAAAAAAAAGGTTGGCAGTTAACTGGAAGGTCCTAGAAGGTGTCGTTGGTTGAAATCTATACATAGTATAAATAAAAGATCTTTAAAACTACGTAACGCAATTTTGATGGGGTCGTCTTTTGTAGATATTGATTCTTAAAATAGGTATGTTGGCAGAACAACGTTTGCCGGGTAATATATTCAATACTGTATGTGAGCAAATGACAATACCAATTTCGACATAATCAACATTTCATTCTTGTGTGAAGTGATGTTCATCCCTTTTAAACTATAAGCTATAAGTAAACTCCAAGAATCCGGATGTTTTTCAAATAAGTATCAATTTTATTGGACCTACAAGAACTTTAATAATATAAATTGCACGCCTTAACATTTATTATTGTTGTGCTTATTATGTAGAATCCTATATGGCATGTTGACTCTACATAGCCTTGCTGTAGGACAATGGAGAGGTCTTTGCCACATAATACAATCAGGAGTTAGTCAGTTGAATAACAAAACCATCATTGAAACATTGTTGTCACAATATCGATTACTTGAACTTTGAACGTTTAAATATTTAGCTGTACAGAGCTTAATTATTTTAACAACTTTATGAGTTGTATTGACAACTTTCGGCGCAAGTATTCTACCAGCTATCGCACGTATGTACGTATAATTTCTGTACATAATTATAAATCAATTCTACAATTGCCCGTGGCGTGACTTGAACCACAATAACTTCACATGTATTCAATTCAAGGAAATACTTTTGTTGCTATTTAATAATTATAAGGCAATACTAACATATTATTAGTTTATTCCTGGTCTTATTAAAACTTGCTATAAAAGTAAAACACAGGGACACACAAGTTCTAGATTCTCCTCTTTGAGGGCTGTTTGGGTAATAGAGTATTAAATTTACCATAAAGAATCCTTCGCGGCGGACGTCTGGTCTGGTCGCCGTACGCCGCGGCGTCAGGCTCCGCGTCCGGCACACACGTACCAATGATGATCCCCATCTCACCATCACACTCACGTCCTCATCACTATCACCTGCCGCCGATCATCACACTGTTCACGTGTACACTATCCGGCACGTCCGCACGCGGCGCTGTCTCGCGCGCGACTGACTGACTCTGATGCCACAATAACAAACTCTCTAACGCTTACGGTCCACCCTATTAGACTCCGGCCGCGAAATTTTCACTAGAATAAATAGAGTGCTTGAAGCAAACAAATCGGTTAACTTACGTTGTTGTAGGATGTATTGTAGCTTGTTTACGAATGGTTTACTAAATAAGTTAGTACGTGAAACTAGCACTGTTCGGGAAAGAAGATATAATTAACACTGAACGCATTAAAATCAACGTGTCTTGCAAAAAAAAATACAACAAATCAATGTTCAACATTTATTCAGTCATTGATCGAAAGTCAACGAGTCCTTGAAGCTAAAAAAGGTAAATCTTTCATCTACCCCCATTAGGAAGTTGTGACGTGGGCACGAGCCACTAGGGGGCGGTGTACACGCGATCTGTGACGGGTATTACCTACTGTGCGTCACAGTAAACTGTTACTGACGGAATTCTAAAATAACTTACGGATACGCTTGATAGAACTGCTTCTGGACTTTCATTCATATACGATGATGATGAATGATGGTGTGGTATGACAGCATTTGGGTGAATGTTCTGACATCAAAAGGCTTACTGAAGCTAGTTAAAAAGCAATATCAGAATCCATAATCGTGAAAGTCTATTGTAATTACGCAGTTGTCTGATTTGATTTGTAAATAGACGTTGAATAAACATAATTTGACTTGTTGCGTGGCTTTTTCTGTGTCTGACGCTGAAGGTAACCTACCAAGGGTTATCCAAATAACTCCAGATAACGTGACGGCCTACGCACACGCCCCGGGCTGAAGCCCAACAAACACTCTTAATCACGTGGCACCAAACATTAATACAACGTGTGTCTCACCCCATTTAGTAAGTCTTGAGAAAATATTTCATTGCAAAGTTAACACCATTATTTGTGACACGTGAATGCAATGAATTATTGCGATTATGAAAGTTATTCTGATTTGTTGTTGTATGGTAATCAGTAAAATCGATTCCAACCAGAAAACTTAATCGTATTTCATGGAATATGTAATGTTTTCATTTCAATCTCTCGCACACATTTCATTTCTAAAGTACTATTGAATTTTCTCTCCCTCAGAAATCCGGAGAAAGCTTTCCTTGACATTTACAAGATTACTCATAACATGAAACAAACCAAGTGAAACGTTCACAATTAGGTACCTATGTAAGTTGTCAAAGTCAAGATAAACTCAAGTTGATTAAGCTAAGCGACCCTCGACAAGAGAGGGCCTGTCAGGACTGTTTGTTCGAGTAAACGCGCTTGGATATACTCGAGGCTTTAGCGGAAACGAACTCCATATGCGAAACAGTTCTTGCACCAGACGAAATCGACGTAATACAAAGAGTTCTTTAAGTCTCAGAGTAATAAATTTTCTGCGCTTTGTTTCCGAGCGATTTGAACTTAACCATCCGATATTCCTAAAATAAGGAGAGCTACATAAATCGCTCCCAAAATAGGACAGAGGACACAGAGACACACACTAAAACGTTCATCCTACGTCCTATTACTAATTTAATAGTTTCATTGGATTCATGAAAGGCAACGCTCTCGCACAAAGACTACAGTCGTCAAGTGAACTCGAAGCGCTATCGGGTTGCTTGCGTGAGGAATTTCCCCTGATTTAATGTGTGTAGCAGTAGCTCTTTCTTTTGGCTAAACAATCAATACTGGGGGCTAAGTGAGCCAGCCGGCCGCCCCAGCCGACACGATGTCGACGATGCTAATCGCTGGACTTAGACATCGATCTGTGATGGCCTGAAATTGCCCGACTACGACTTGTGAAGGAATTACATAAAGGCTTCTGTTAACTTGATGGTTTATAAAACTGGAAACGTAATCGCTTAATGTATTTTCTTTTACATATGGATCTGATATGCCTAGGAATTAGTACGACGTGTTGAGAAGCGGATAAATTATTGCTCTGAAAATGAGATCGAGAGATGCGTGAAATTCTAACCCAGAAACTTCCTGAACTAAATGACCTCTGGAGCACAGCCACTCTCTTTTTTATTGTACTCCTAACAAGAGTAATGGAAACAGCTCCAGCAATTTTCCCCAGCCTGAATCGGAGCTGAAAGACTCGAATATCAGTATCTTTTGAGAGTTGGCGAAATTATGCAAATAGATAAGGAGTCTTGACGAAGGAGCAAAAAAAGTATCTGGTTACGTTTCAAAGCAACGGTCGCGAAGCTTAATGGGCACTGAGAAAATGACTCTACAATAGAGGTAATATTTACCCAATCTGTTATTTTGTCATTGAAGACCAGCGTCGGTGTTAACAGTGGCGTGCACTGGCTTTTACGACAAGGTAGGCAGTGATCCTCAAGGATTGACAACTATATAACTTGTCTTTAAATATATACCTACCTACTCACCCACAAAACACAGGACCTTCGTCAGACAGATGTTATATTATACATACAGACGAATTGAGAACCTCCTCCTGTTTTTTAATTGAAGTCGGTTAAAAAGATCCAGCAATAAGTCTATTATTAGGTTGGGTAGCCAAAATACTAAGGTAGGCAGTGTCTTTTTGCCTATATGGTGTGCACGCCACTGGGTGTTACGTTAACGTTATTTGATGACAGGGGTACACACAACCGAAAACTTACGTTGATTATTCCTAGTGGGATAGGATAGATGGTACTTTGGCGCGATGTCGTCTAGGTCAATCTAGGCGGAAAATAAGGCGTTCTGATGTATGTTGTATGGTTTTTACCGGGGTGACGACGGCTTTCCGACCAGTGAGCTCAACTGTTTGGTATTTCTTGTGAGTCAGTAGTGCAAAGTGCAATAGTCTAATGATATATAAAAGACAACGATTTGTAGTAAGAATAGTGTCAGGAAGAGATAAAACCAAATCAATTTCCAACACCAAAACCATCCATATAATATCTATGTCCGTTGGAGCCTTCCTTCAACATCAAGGAAAGAAAATTGAAAAATAATTTCAAGTGTCCTTTTCGTTCCTTTCAAAATAACCCACCAGCCCATTGTAATTACCTACCAGAATTGGCCCTCTGTGCTGTGCCCCTACACTTTGAAAGGGACGTTTATTGAACGTTCACGACACATACAATATTAATTAGGCCGGTGGTAGCGATAATTTGTAAACGATGTTGCGGTAGGTCGGTCTCGACGGCCAGACTGCAAATCGATCTGTCGCGGGCGATCCGTTCATCCATTGAACCAAGGTAGCTGGATAAATGTTGGGTTGCGTGTTTCAACCTTATAACGATTGACATAATTTTGTGGGAAAGCAGTGAGTAACTTTCCTTCGTAGTGAAAAGAACTACAGAATGTTTCACAATCCAATGAAAAAAAAACAATTATCGTTTTAGAAAACATGCAACACACATTACACATTAAATAAGAAATTAAGATACTCTTAGATTTTAAAAACTTGTGTTTGACTTGATCAGCTTTCCTTTTTTTAACCCCCGACGCAGAAAGAGGGGTGTTATAAGTTTGACGTGTCTGTCTGTCTGTGGCATCATAGCTCCCGAACGAAAGAACCGATTTGAATTTAGTTTTTCTTGTATTACAGGTATTTTACGAGCGAGTGTTCTTAGACATGTTTGATGAATATCGATTGAGCCGTTTAAACGTTATGGGGGTTAAAGTGGGGATGAAACATTTTACTTGAGTAAATATGTCCAAGTGGAGTATCAAATGAAAGGGCACGACACGAACATTTAAAATCGGGGGTTATTTAAATTTTGCAATTTATTTAACATACTCTACTACATCTAACCTGTGAACGACAAATACATTTTCTGGCATGTTTCTGTACTGCACGAGGGAGGTAATTACTTAAAGCAACACTGGAAAGCAAATATACCCTTTGAGGTACATAATTACGATAAATGTGGACCATTCCGACATAAAATATTCAAGTTTATGTCAACGATTGAACAATGATTGTCGGTTCTTAATTACAAACTTCAATT
>SJJU01018709.1:0-12258 GCA_012932125.1 Conopomorpha cramerella
GATGTTGTTCAGATGATGCTTGTCAATGCAGCATTGCATCAATGCTACTCACGCCCTACAAGTCACAGAATACCACCATTGAACATACCTGCGGGCTCATCTCAGCCTGTATGACGGCGGCGGCGGGCGGGTGTTGCGCCAGGGCGGCGAGCGCGGGCAGCAGGGCGCCGCGGTGCGACCACACCAACCACCGCGCTGGCAGGTTGCACAGTATCTTTATTGCACTCCAACCCTCGCATAGCACCTCCTGGGCGGAGAGAGATATTGGCTCAGCATCGTCATGTCAGCCTACTGACATCCTATGTTGGATATGAGAGACTCTTGTTTTTTTTCGCCGCCAATTGTGAGCCCAGAATTAAGATGGTACGAGTCAAAGATTTAGTTTCTATTGTACGCCTGACGTATGTTTACATATCGCACATCCTCTAAAAAACTGTCATAACACAAAAAATCCAGAAAGGTTTTTATCCAATAATACAGAAAGGTGCATTTTTTTTTCTTTTTAATCTACAAAAACGCCATATTCGTAATTCAAAAATTCGCTGCTAGATGGCACTTATGACTGTTTGATTCTGAGCCACTTTGAACAGGGAAATAAATAACTTTAAATTGTGTTTTCTCCAAATCGCTTTTTTTATGTTATGACAGTTGTTTAGAGGATGTGCGATATCCTAAACATAAAGAACACCTCACGCCAATCTAGCATATCCTCTACTATGGGTTGCAGATATTATTAGACATCACTAGATATTTAAACACTTTTTTAAGAGTAGATAGAAGAAACAACCACACTCAGTTCGTCAACGTCAAGTATTATTTCGGAGACAGGAATCGAACCCGCGACAGACGAGAGTAGTCCTGCAGACAAGTGCCCTGTTGACTAAGAAAGTGTAGTCGTCTTCTTCTTAATCTTCGTTTATCGCCATAACATCATGAAGACACGCCATTTTTAGTACTTTTTACTCTCCCCTTGTACAATAACAGCCTATATTTCTGTGTACCTTGCACATACGCCACCTGTGTCCACCCCCAGAGTTTTAGAGTTCACAGTCATCTAATTCATTATTAACTGCCGCTAAGTGGACGATGCACTATTTACGACAATGTACTGCATTGGCACTTGTACAAGTAGCGAGTTTCGATACGGGACGCGCATTTTTATATTTTTTTTTACCAAAAAGGATGGAAAAGATGTTCTCAATTCGTCGGTATTTTTTTTATGTGTGTTACCTCAAAACTTTTGACCGAGTGAACCGATTACGATGATTCCGTTTATTCTTTGAAAGCTAATAGTCCGTTTGCTACCATTTAAATTTGGTTCAGTTCTGACAATGGGATCCATGACAAAACCGTAAAATTTTGATGATCAATTTTGACTAGATTCACATACAAACAACCTAAACCCGTGGTCTTCACTCGGTAATTCGTTGTACAGTATTTAATATAAGAATTATGTTTCGTCCTATATGCAGATTTATTGACCACTACTCCATCTTAGTCATCGTACAATGATTAAATTAGAAAAGCCGCGTCCCGTACCGTCTTAAGCACAAAATCCATAAAGGAAGAAGAGAGTAGGTCTCAGCTCCCTCCCTTGCGGCGCACCTGCTAAGGACACCTGTGACACTGAGAAAACTTGGGACCCTCCATAATGACTTGTTTACAATCTTAAACTGAACTACGCTACGTAAGGAATGACACGCAACGGCAGCTCAAGTATATTATGAATGTGTGTCGATGTCAAAAGTACAAGTGTTTTAAGTTATAAACAATGTTCTAACATTTTGACACGACTTCTTGTTGTTAGGGGGCGGTAATTTACAACTAGTGCACCTGTGAGACGTTGTTCTGTCTTAAAAAATAATAATAATTTCGAAATTGTATTATTTATTTTTAAGATCCTGAAGAAAAGATCATTACAAAACCAAAAAGAATCTGCAAAATCGGTAAACTCGTTCACGCGTGATGCTGTGACCATATATTGGGGATAATTTATATATACAAATATATATACAGATGTGGACACATTAGCCACTAAAAACGCAGCTAACTGTGTAATCACAATATAATACACGCATCTCTCCTGGAAGGGTAGGCAGAGACGACAGATAAAATGAAGTTATGGCAGCGGTGAGAATCGAACCCGCCACCGTGGTCGTAGAGGCAGGTGCCCTGACCACTGGTCCATCACTGTCGTCATAATATAATAAAACAAAGCTGCCTCCGCTGTCTGTACCTATGTATGCTTAAATATTTAAAACTACGCAACGCTTTTTCTTTAGTAGATAGAGTAATTCTGAGTGTTGATTTACAGGTATAATACATGCACAAAATAGGAGAGAAGCACACAATCATATTGTACTTATGTTGGCTAAACAACGTTTGCCGTGTTAGCTAGTCTATACCAATATCACAGCGGCGTGCACACCATACAGGCTAAAAAACACTGCCTACCTTAGTATTTTGGCTACCCGACCTAATAATATAGTTATTGCTAGATCTTTGTTTGTTATACTCACGACATAGGCTAACGAGAAGGTCCTGTGATTTGTTGGTGAGTGGATAGGTTACCTATATTTCGTAAAGACAAGTTTCCTACACATACGTGTCAATCCTTGGGGATTACTGCCTACCTTGTCGTAAAATCCAGTGCACGCCACTGCAATATCATAAAGAGGAAAGGTTTGATTTTTTGTTTGTTTCAATCGAATAGGCTCCACAACAACTGAACAGATTTGAAAAATTATTGCACTGTTGGAAAGCTGCATTATTCCTGAGTAACATAGCCTATATTTTATCCCTAAATTCCCACGGGAAAGAAAAAACGCGAGTAACACCGCGCGGTACGGCTAGTAATACAAAAAACACCTGCAAACGTTTCACCGGTTTTATTCCAACCGTTGTCTTTCCCATGCGGGCTTGACCGTTTACCAAACTAATTTGTTTACTTGAAGCATTCTGTGTCTTTATAAGGGCTTCTTTGTAGTATCGTGGGACATTTGACAAACTGTATGTTATATGCGTACGATCTGACAAGAAAGTGGTCTATCACTTTCGATGACGTTTCCTGTGCCATTTGGACAAGTGACAAGTAGTAATGTTTTGGCTAGACAATGAAAAAACTTTATGTAGGTGGTCCTACTTATACACACATAAATATAAATAAATAAATAAATATAACGGGACATTTTTACACAGGGTCACCTGACCCCAAACTAGGATACCCTGTACTATGGGTGCCAGAGACTGATAGACTTACATATATACTTTTAAATACATACACAGATATATAAAACACCCAGACGCACACAACAAATGCCTCAACTCAACACTAAAGCATTATGTCAGTGGCGGGAATCGAACCCGCGGCCGTCGTCCTAGAGGCAGATGTTCTGACCACTAGTCCATGCCGGCCGTCAATATTTTCCTTAATGAAGGCCTCACCTGCCTTTTGGTTTTGTTACAATTAGGAGACATTTTGGAATTGTCCTCGGAAAATTACTTTGAAATCGATTTTTTGTTAAGACAGGACAATTTCAAAAACTATTCAAAGGAGTTCAATGATTCAATATTTAACCACATATGTACATGCATCAGACTAAACTAGAGATGATGCTAAAGTCGGATAGTTTATTTCCGACACCTATAAATAGGAAATGTTAGCTTTATAATATTTGAGTCGTGCCCTTTCATTTTGAAGGGTACAGGCAAAGAATAGGGAATGTCCTAACGAGTTGATCTTGAGAAACACACATTCAAAAGTCATGGACATTCTTAGTTTTTTCCCTTTCAAACAAAAACAAAACCGCCTTTTTTGCGTAATCTAGTTGTTTTCTTTAAAAGCTAATGATTAATTGACAATTGAAAACAAAAAAAAAATTCCTTGTTCTTTGCCTGTACCCTTCATTTGATATCCCACATGAACTATGTAGGTATCTATACCATGTTATTATGTACCAAGTTATTAAACTCTTATTAATACTGACCCGCAATTACCTACTCCTCTCATGCTGTGGGGTCGACTGGTAGATAATACATTAGTATTAAGTCCGCCTTTTGTACATTTATTGCAATAGAGTGTTAAATAAATAAATAAATGAACAGATTTGTATAAACTCTACTTTTTGTCCTCAGTTTCAACCCCCATAACTTATGAGTGGGTGAACCGATATCGATCAAACATAGCTAAGCACACACTCGATCAAATCTGCTTCATTAGTTCGAGAGTTATGATGCCACAGACTGACACGTCAAACGTGTGACATCCAACTTTTACTCCAATAAACGAAAACACCCCTCTTTTTGCGTCGGGGGTTAAATCTTCTCATATTATCTTGGGTTAATCTTCGCGCTATAATACCCGTTTTAAACATTTAATATCATGTCAGTGCGCGTTTCCTTAAAAAATAATATAAAAAAATATCTTCTCAATCCCTGGTACAGGTTTAAACTTAATAGGGGGATCCTGGAAACATATTGTAATTGATTTAATGATAAAAATAAATAAATTTGAATCTTACCTGATGCGCTGCATTGTTAACGACCACAAGGCCGATCAACACTATTATATCCACGACTATTTCCTCAGACTGCGTTATCGCTGGCTCTCCCTCTGTAACAACAATACCATTTCAATCTCCAACCAAATCAACGGTCCCAAATCATTAACCCAACGCCAAATCCATAAACCAATCAAAAGAGCGTCTGTGGTCCAGTTGCTCAGGAGGTCACGGGTTGGAGTTCGCCTATTGGACCTGTACCAATGGGACTCTTTTTCAAAGCCTATGTTCGCAACGCAACGTTTGTACGGTGAAGGACTACATCTTGATGAAACCACACCACAAGGTGTGGGAACGGCGACGGGCTCACCCCCTGTCACTTTGGGTTAAATACGCTCGGTGAATGATGGGCATTTGCTTGAGCAAGGGCCTTTGCCCACCCCGCATTGGGATTAAAAGTCAAGGATCCGACCAACTGGACCACAAACGCTCTTCTATCTAAATTAACCTGAATGTCTAAAATTACATTTCAAGTTTCAGCCTTAAGGGTGGTAGACTAGGTTCTTGGTGTGGCTTCATCTAGATAAAATACATACGTTTAGAGTTGTTCCTGGGAGGTTCCCTATCAGTGGGGGCGTGCAGAGACAGTAGACGTGCGACCGCCGCCCTAAACTCCAGTAGCCAGTGACCCTCGCCGAAAGCTTCCTGAGAACAATGAGAATTAATTATCTTTTTGACCATCGCACGGTTGGTAAATTTTGTTTTCACAGTTTTACACAATTCCCATATATACAATTTCCATGTCACAATGTTAGTTACCGTACTCCTCCGAAATGGCTTTACCTGCAAATGTATTCAGGAGGTCTAAGAATCGGCTACTATCTATTTTTTATGCATCTACCAGTTGTATTTCTCCCAATATTATTATTATTACGGGGGTATTATTATGGCAAAACAAATGTTTGCCGGGACAGCTAGTAGATGTCTAAATTACACGTTTGATAATTATGTCTGATGTATAGTAGGACTATACCTATTATACGTCATTACGCTTACATCCGTAGAGACATTGGCGATTAAAATGTTGATTGTACGGATTGATGTATGAACTTTTCAATTAGGTTAACATAAATCTTCCCAGCCCCCGTCTTGGTGATCGTACGTGGCGACCGATGGCACTCTCCAGAGGACGGGCAGCAGCGCTCTCTGTGAGTAAAACCATAACACAACTGCAAAAACCAACCCGCCTGCCAATAGCGACTATTGACAGTTCACCCCAAATGATTTTGGGTGGTGGTGGTGGGATCATTTGAGGTGAACTCCCAAATGATTCATGGAAATCCTTGAGGGAGGCAGTCGACGCCATGCGGCTGATGATGAACCTAAATCTCAATTCATGCGACTTCAAAACGGGAGGAGTGGTTTTTTTCATGTTTTTCGCCGTCAACTTCGTTGTTTATGAACCGATTTTGTTTAACATGTTTTGTTTATGTTTATATCTCATTAAAAACATTTTGTTTTATTTCGCATTATCACATAATAATATATGCCACGTAAGCATCCAACAAACAAAACAGTCAACAACAAACGAAACCTCAGACGAAAATCCTGAAACATTGTAACAAATCACATCACGAACAAAACTCCCTTAGACTTGAGTAGATACAGGCGAGAAAGCACCTTTACCCCAAAAAGAACATGCAATCAGCTCTAATGCACTTCCTGAACTTTGACTCTATACTCCATTCTTACTTCTCCAGGTATTTTAAAAGAAACGCTGTATACAGGAAACTGTCCGAAACAACTTCATCACAGATTCCTTGCATGTACAAATCACATTTACTAAGACCAAGTAACTTACGGACCCATGACGTAGAATGGTCACGCGATGGTATTTGTCATCCAACTTTGCTTGATCTGCACTTTTCCTAATCTTTCCTGGTTCTTGGAGCTCAAGCTACAACGGTAAACGCGTATTCTGAAGACGTTAACGCTGAGGGATTTTCGTAACTATTCTTTGAGACGCAAAGACATTTCTTATCTGACAGGAACGATTTCAGCCTTCAGGAAACAGATTTTCGGCGGAGTAATTCAAGTATGCGGTCAGTTCAGATTTGACCGCAACAGCTTTGGATTTGTGTAGTGGAGAGATTTCGTTTTCCCTTTGAGGGGAGATTTTCTAGTGACGTCATTGTTGGACGAGCGATCGGCACTCCACGCTTTGTACGTTTCTCTTTCATCGCGAAGCAAGGCAATCTTTTGACAACCATCCTGTCTTTCTTGTGCTAAGTTGTAATGCAGTCTATGTTGAATCACGCTTACTTATTAGGTAGGGTACCTGTACACAGGTTCTTTGAAAGCATCCAAACTACTGCGAAAAAATTTTCCTCGACCCTTCATCGAATGACTAATTCTAAAGTTAGACTTGCTTTCACCGACCGAGGTCTCGGGGATTTGAGCGCGTCTATTAGGTCGATAATCATGTAAAATAAAAAAAATGCGGTACATTTCTAACCGCTAATCTGAACCCAAACTAGGACTCGCTATATTATCCTTGCTAGAGAAATCTTTCACACAGAAGCACGCAATTAATGACTCAGGTCTTCACTCAATTATTATGTCAGAGGCGTCAATGAACTGAACTGGTATGTTTCCTGGCCATCTGAGTAGTCAGTAGTCACTCATATAATAAAACTCCCGACAACAAACAAGGACATCATCTGTTCAACCGTAAATAATACGCCCATAATCATGTTTATAATGCATCAAGGGCGAAACACAACATGGTCATATCCCAACGGTCCCCAAAGTGGGGATATATAAAGACATCAAAGTTTAGATGCCCTTTCCTTGGGGATTTGACGGCGGCGCGCGGGGACCCGTGCAGCGTGCGTTTTATAATGTTTGATTGTTTTCGTTGGAATAGTTTGCGGTGTGCGGTAATGCAGTTAATTTAATATTTGCTTCTTCCTTCATATTGGTCGGGTTTGTCTGCGCTGTGCGCTTCTGTTACTTGTTTGAGAGGTAGGTGAATGCTTCAATAAAAAAAAACATTACGAATTTCTGAACAGTTATTATTTATTTATTTATTAAGTCATCATTTATCATTGTTATACGTATCTATATGTCTTGTTGTATTAATTTAAATTAAGTTAGATTTGTACCAACTACACCCTGTATTGTTTTGTATTGTACTTTTTAATAATACTGACCCGCGCTTATGTTCTCCCATGTTGTGAGGTCGACTGGTAGAGAATACTTTAGTATTAAGTCCACCCTTTGTGCCTTTAGTGCAATAAAGTATTAAATAATAAAATAATAAAGCTGTTGCAGAAAAATACATTGACATGTTATGAAGTCGATTTGATTTTGACAGATTTTAATATGAACAGACCGAGCAATGAGAATAAATAGACGAGGCGCAATTACATACGGCACAGACACTCTTCAATTTCGCAACGTCGGTTAAAACATCACAGGTAAAACAATATACATCCACCCTAACAAACAGAGAGATATTCTAAGCAAAGTTTGTTTTATATTTTATTACGGCATTACGTCTACATAAACACAGTAGAATGTATTTACTCATTGGGATCCGTTGCAAAATGGGGATGCGCCGTGCTTCTGCAATTCCCTGTTGGATTTGCAACTATTATTTGGAAAATAGTCTCTAAGAGTGTTGAAATAAAGAACAGTACAGTTGTGTACAAGCTGAGCTGGCGTCGCGTGTGCCCTCTAACGCAGTGTAGCTCAGTTTACTGTGACGACGTGCGGCTTAGCTAGTTCGCCCCAGTACAGTCGTGTACAAGCTGAGTTGTACAAACCACATTATCAACTGAGCTAGCATTACTAATGTTATACTACGTTACGTAGCTCAGTTAAGTATAACAGTTTCATGTATATATTTATTTAAGCTGAATCTTATGTTTGTTTTCGTAGCCATCAGCTACTGTCTCTTGGAAAATCTCTTAGATGTTTAGTTACGCTTTCTGCCGATACGTCTGTGCAGTTATCTAGGTGAACAAACTAGCCGTAAGTTTATTGGTATTTGTAGAGAGACGATACCGTATTTCTTACCTTTTGTTTACAAGCAATCGAGTGGTGTGACTGATGCTAGATTAAAAGACAAGAATATCACTTTGTCGAGATGTTCTCGCGTTCCTGTTCAATGATACCTAACAAAGCTAGCTTCCTCCATCGTACACCAAATCGCTCCTTAAGCTTGACAGAATGAAGATGATGTAGAGACAGGCGTTTTTATTTAGTTTGCTATTTTCTCAAAAGATGACGCTACGATGCGCCATGTCGATTATCGATCAAACCCTCTTTGAGCGAAACTACTTACAACAAATTTCAATCAATATTTAAAAAATGTCACGTTGTATTTAGCTCTAAGCGTCTAATTGACAATCAAAACAGAAACTAATTGTGACTATGTCATAGAAAATAATGAGTTTAAAAATGTGTCTAAGTCAATTAAATTCGTTTATTGCCCTCATGTTACAGGAAAGTTCTTAAATAAATTGTAAAGTATCCAACATGAACCCTGTGAGGGCAAAAGCACCAGTATGGTTAGTAGTACACTCGCAATGTGTGAGGTACTAAGTAAACTTACTTAATTAGAACTAAATTACAGCTAATTCCTACTCTTGTGAATGTTAATATAATACTATGAGACAATGGGGAAAAACGAGTGGCGCTAGTATAGCTTAACCCAACAACATGATTGGTTAATCGAAAGTCACTACAAGTTCATGTGACAGATCAGCCTCTCTCTCATTGGTTCATATGGGTCAAGCGTACGAAGCGCCATCTACATCCAGCTTCGCGTTTTCTTTCCTATTAATTTTTAACGCTATTTACAATAATAGACTAAAGACTTTTTATATTGTTACATACACAAAAACACTTCACGCCAGTCTCCCAGAGGGGTAGGCAGAAGGACATATACAGACCAGATTGGTGATGTCCTGGCCGAAGGTGGCGTGAAAAGTATATTGTTACGTCACCATTTTTCCGACTACGCCCTCAAGTAGGTCATTAATAAGCCGAAATTCTTAATACGCTCTACATTAAGAATGATAAAACTACCATAATTCTCTAATGAACGGAAATTAAAAACGCAGAATCTGGAATCAAAACAATAATTACCGGAGAAGCAGGCACCCTGACCACTCAAAATCATCAGCTATCAATGAAACCCCCAATGTTCGCATCGCATTGTGTATTCCAGCCACCGCATCTCACAGTTGCGCTCCGCTATTTGTTCAGAACAAACCGTTGGAACGAATGATACTCGCGGCTAATTGAGTTGTGTGCAAACATACAGACACTTAGTTCGCCCGCAGGCAGGACGGTGAACGGAATCGATCCTTCAACAAATGCAACTGTACACTTGTGTGTTTATATAGGGATGTGATTTTATAGATTAGATGATGGGTGGGGCATAGCGTCGACAATTAACAGACAATTCATTCGTATAGTGTCATCATGTTTACCTCCATTCCGTAAGACCGTAGCTTCGATTCCCAACGCTTACACTACTACTACGCTATTTAGGTGATGAGCTTTTAAGTACTTGTTGGATGTGTCTGGGTATTTTATTTATATGATATTGGGTAGTCTTGTAGGTATGTATTACAGTAACATTTTGAACAAGCGTTTGACCACCATCCTGCCTGATGTTAAGCAGCCTGATGCTAAGCAGCGATGTGGTCTACGACGAGCACACTTGTTCATTAGGTACCTATTCACCCCTGTGACGAAAACCTTCAGACTGTACTGTGAAGGAAACACAGACTCCGGCAAGTCATTCCACATCCTGTCAGTTCGCACTATGAAAGAAAAGGCAAACCGTTTAGTTCGTGTAAATGGCCATAGTTTCAATCTTATGGTGGTAGATAATTATCACCCGCAGTCCCGTCCCGTGGGTGGGATTAGAATAAACCGATTTCGTAGCTAACTAACTAGTTGGTTAGGTCGTAGGCAGCCTCAAGATGGGTTTTTTCTTCTCGTACCGTAGCGGAAAATGTGACTAAGACCAGCGCAGATAATTGCCTATAACATAACATGAAATGCCTAAAGTATGATAACGAAAATTCAAAGAAAAGAAAGAAATTTCAACTAAACTGTACTTACTTGTACCAAAGTATGGTCCAGTTCAGCCAAAGCCCTCAGCAGCCTGGTGGTCCGAGCGACGCTGACGTCCTCCACCTCAACCTCCTCGAAGAGCGAGCAGAAGTCGGACCTGGCACCTCCCAACTCGTACGCCATGGATGTGCGGAGGGACGATATCGCTGTTGTGCGATCTTGACCCTAGCGGTGATGGAGATTGACACTCAGAGGCACAATTAACCGCCCACTGACATTTTCCGATGTAACTTCATAAATTAATTATTGCATGATTTTTTCACTTGAGGGTATCTTAAAAAAAAGGTCATAAAATGTTTCAATCTATCATAAACTACTCAACAAATTGTCATTCAACACCATAAGCATTTAGTTATTATAAACAAAGTTATGCCAATTTAACCGAGTGGGCGGTTAATTGTGCCTCTGAGTATATATTGCCTATTTTAGTACCTATACCTATGTACTACATACATATAATGAAGTTGTTGAATCACCTCTCCAAAAAAATGCCTGTACGCTGAGAGGCAAGGCTTGGGTAGTGGTGATCTTGTCACTGTTCTAAGTAAATAGGAAACATAATTAAATGAAAGCGATCGTGGCCCATGTTAAATACCTCGAAGTAAAACCATTTTTTAACTTCAAGGAATATTCAGTTCTGTAGGTACAGTAGTTAGACGCTACTTGCACAATCGTCATGGGTTTGTCAACGTTGAAAAAAGTAATAAAAATTGGTCAAGCCATTCTCGAGACTTGAGGCAAATTGTATAAGCATCTGTAAATATTGGTATTAAATATGTGACTGGCTGTACCGCGCGGTTTAGCTTTTTTTTTGGAATTATGGAAATTCGTCTAGAAATTTTTAAGTTTCTTCGTTACAAACCATACAATTATTTCCTCTTTATAATATTAGGGCCTTACTAATAATGACGAAATTGCTATTTCGAAGATACACAAAGCTCAACTTAACTTGTCAGTTGTATGTCAAATACGGAATAACCAATTCAAGTACATACATACATACATACATACACTTCACGCCTGTCTCCCAGAGGGGGTAGGCAGAGACTACAGATCTCCATTTGTCACGGTCCTGACATACCCCTTTCGCTTCATCTACATTCATACATCTTTTCATTTTCAAGTAGACCTGTAATAACTGTTGTGTAAGTGACAACGCGTTTATTGATAAGGGGGTTAGTATAAGTTTAAGACAAAGTAACATGTGTATCTGATCCGTAGAGTTCCTGTTCACATAAACATTTAAAGATTTACGTGTTTAAAAAATAAAATAAATACACTTCACGCCTTTTAATTCCAAAGCGGGGTAGGCAGAGGCACTTGCTACGTGTTTAATGCAACACAAAATGGCGGTCCTGTCCAACACTTACGGTATCAACGTCGCAGGGTCGACAGAGGTTGGCGCAGACGGTGATCAACGAGTGTATGTTGTCCTTTACTGCATTGCATAGGTCCGAGTGAGACAGACTACCGCTGATGCATAGATAACTGCAACAAAGGAGAAATCGGTTATTTTTCAATAAAATAACAAACAAATAAGTTTAAGGAAAAAGAACCGATACACTTCACGCCTTTAATCCCAAAGAGGGGTAGGCAGAGGCACTTG
>SJJU01018721.1:5167-15478 GCA_012932125.1 Conopomorpha cramerella
TATTACCTGTACATTGCATTTTCTCTTTTAGACTCGGATACTTCTACCCCAGCGTGATAATTACAAAACACTATTCAAGGATTTTATGGAGAAAGTTCATTTATTCTATTATCGGGATAATTCTGATTACGCTACGAAGGTAAATCTTTGGATATAAGCTCACAATTGCAAGCTGCTATACTATTACAGAAGATTTTCAATTACAATTTTAAAGAATCCAAAATATGTACCTATTCAGTTACATAAAGAAACACCATACAAAAAAAAAAACTAAAAAAACCTAGATAATAAACCTTAAACCTGCGGGGTTGGTGGTATATTTTTGTTAATCTCTCAAATTATTTCTCTCTTAGTATTTCACCACATGATGATCTGTAGTCCCCGACTGTTTCAGACGTATATGCAAGTCAACCGCATCAGCCATCTGTTCACCTTAGTGCTGGCGTCCCAGACTGTATCCGGCATCATCCTGTACACCTTCACGCCGATCTACAGCAACATCAGCTCCGGAGTCTTCACCAACCACCACCGCAACATCAGCTACGAGCTCTCCATCTACTACTCCTTTCCCTTCAACCCTGAGGGATACTTGCCAGCCTACGTTATAGTGTCATGTTTAAACTGCATGCTCTCGTCTGTGACCTCCACGTGTTTCTGCATGATGGACTTGTACCTCAGCCTGATAATATTCCAGATTTGGGGACATTTGAAGATATTGAAGAACACGATGGAGACATTCCCGGAGCCGGTAAATGGGATGGTGTATACACAAAACGAGCTAGTGTTTGTGGAGCAGAGATTGAAGACGACTGTGGATTACCATAGATTTTTGATGAAGTAAGTTCACATACCTACTAGGTTATTTCTTTTTTGCTGCCTAAACCAGAACCTACAGAGAGATTACTTGGTAACGTAGTTCCAATGGTAAAAAGCGTCTGTGGTCCAGTTGGTCGGATACTTGACTTGTAACCGGGTCGCGGGTTCGAGTCCGGTTATTGAACGTGTACCAAAGGGACTATTTTTCAGAGCCTATGTACGCAAAGCAACGCTCGTACGGTGAAGGACAACATCGTGATGAAACCCGCACACCACAATTTTTGTGAACCCTATAACGTCGATGGGCTCACGTTGGGTTAAATACGCTTGGTAAACCGAGGGCATTTGCTTTAGCAAGTGCCTCTGCCTACCCCTCTTCTTTGGGATTAAAAGGCGTGAAGTGTATTTATTTTATTAGTTCCAATGGAAGTCTAGTGCACTTACCTAATGATACCTGGTAACCAGAACAGCTAGTCTGTCATCTTACTTGCAAGTGTCACAAGAATGTTTGGCGAGGTGCATAGGTCCTAGAGATCTTTTTCCGTGACCTTCGGTTCAGGAAAGGCTGGTGTGGGTCTTGGCTTGTACGTCATTCAAGTGACGTCGCCTTGGACTGGCTTGGATCTGGTCTTATTTTCATTCTAGTTTCGTATTACGCATGTCGGAGACATTCGGCGCCATGATCCTGGTGTACTACGCCTTCCACCAGATCTGCGGCTGTTTGCTGCTTCTTGGATGTGCACAGATGGTAATCTTATATATAAAAATGAATTGCTGTTCGTTAGTCTCGCTAAAACTCGAGAACGGCTAGATCAATTTGACTTATTTTGGTCTTGAATTGTTCGCGGAAGTCCAGGGAAGGTTTATAAGGTGTATTTCATCCAATAAACGCGGTACAAAGGCGACTTCCTATGGCAAAACAAATGTTTGCCGGGACAGCTAGTCTTTCTTCTTCTTCTTATATATAAAAATGAATTGCTGTTCGTTAGTCTCGCTAAAACTCGAGAACGACTAGATCGATTTGGCTCATTTTGGTCTTGAATTATTCGCGGAAGTCTAGGGAAGGTTTAAGAGGTGTATTTCATCCAATAAACGAGTTACAAAGGGGACTTCCTCTGGCAAAACAAAAGTTTGCCGAGACGCCTAGTTTATAATAAAAGGTCGTCTATAATACTCGTAGTACACCGAAGTTTTTAGATCCAAATTTGAAATTAAGTAAAACAAAAGTAACAATGTATTGAGTGATTAAAAAACTGTCTGAAATGGCTTCTTGGTCGGATAGAATTTTAAATAATGCATACATTACATGACCTAAACCCATATTTATTGTCTTATTTGATCATGTTACAGGACACGAAAGCTTTAGGAACCTACGTGCCCATGACGATCATTGTATTTCAGCAGCTGATTCAAGTTTCCATTATTTTTGAACTCATCGGGAGCATGGTGAGGCTTTTCATATATTGTTGTGCTTTGTGTTATTTAAAGATCATGGTACACTACCCCAATAGTGCAACGGCTCAGCTCCAACCAACCGAAGAAACTATTTTGCTAATAAATTCTTAAATCCTCGTCATTACAAATTGTCATAAAAATATGAATATGAAAAAAATCTTCAACCACTTGACCAAATATAAAAGCAGCGATGTGGTCTACGATAGAGTATCACCATCATCAGCCCATATTCCTCCACTGCTGGACATAGGCCTCTCCAATTGCACGCCACTGTGAATTATTCTCGGCTTAGAGTACGCTTGTTAAATTGGTACCTTGAAGTCGTTCATCCATCAGCGTAAATCATCATCATCAGCCCATACTTGTCCACTGCTGGACATAGGCCTCTCCAATTGCACGCCACTGTGATCTTTTTTCGGCTTCTCGCATCCAGCTTCTGCCAGCCATCTTGCGTATATCATCAGTCCACCTTGCCTGAGGGCGTCCTACACTCCGTTTCCCGAGACGCGGTCTCCACTCGAGAACTCGTTTTCCCCAACGGTCATCGGTTCTACGGCTAATATGGCCGGCCCACTGCCACTTCAGCGTGCTAAAACGATGAGCTATGTCGATGACTTTGGTAAATACCTGTCCCTTTTGAAACATGTCCATTCTCCGTATGACCAAAGAGCGAGAAGCTGATCGACGCCGCGTACAGCATCCCCTGGGAGTGCATGGACCGGGAGTGCCGGCGGCTGGTGCTGGTGCTGCTGCTGAAGGTGCAGAGTCCCATACACCTCAAGGCCATGGGGGTGGCCGACGTAGGAGTTCAGACTATGACCACTGTGAGTGTGTATGAAGAATATTGATTTCGATCACTGCTCAAGTCGAAAATTGACGGCTTTTACATTTTAATGCCATTGGATGAAGCTGCGCATTGTGCATCGAATCATTGGTCTCATGAAATAGATTTCAACCAATCAGAAGCAAAAATGTTGACAAGTCAGTTGGCGTCGCAATCGGGAACAGTATTTTTCGTCTCCTGTAAAGATAGTAAAAATGACTTAAGCGGCGTTGTAAGCTAAGGGACAATATCCTAAAACGTATAATCTTGTAGTTCTCACTCCTGTAGTCACCAGGAAGGATGGAAGTACCAAATATATAGGCTCAAGGTCAAGTATACTTATTCTAAAAGCAAATGAACTGGGTCTTAAGTCTACTGCCCTCTGGTAGTTGCATAACTCTAGCTTCGAATCGGCAAACGACATCCATTGGTGATTCCGTTACTTTAATTTAATTGTCGTCCGTAGTAGAACAGCGATGCACGTCGTTTGACGAAGCTAGAGCTATGCAACTACCAGAGGACACTACCGAGGTTTTCAGGCACTTTCCAAGAACAACCCATACTGGCTTAACATTGTGGACTTACATATTTCCGGTCTTAATTGCTTATAGATAGACACGTGTGGTGTTTATTCCTTCATGCAATATGCATCCGCAGGCTGTTTTCCAGTCTCGTTAAATCTTTCGTAACCATTTAAAAATAAAAAAAATAAATACACATCACGCCTTTTAATCCCACAGCGGGGTAGGCAGAGGCACTTGCTAAAGCAAATGCCCACGGTTCACCAAGCGTATTTAACCCAACGTGACAGGGGTGAGCCCATCGCCGTTATAGGGTTCACACACCTTGTAGTGTGCGGGTTTCATCACGATGTTGTCCTTCACCGTACGAGCGTTGCGTTGCGTACACATGCTCTGAAAAAGAGTCCCATTGGTACACGTCCAGTAGCCGGACTCGAAACCGGGACCTCCCTATTACAAGTCAAGGATCCGACCAACTGGACCACAGACGCACGAATTAAGTACTTATGTTTTGTTGCAGATTTTGAAAACATCAATGTCCTATTTCACGTTCCTACAAAGTGTGCCGAAATGAACTGTTGCGATGATTTGAGTATAATAATGTACTCCGTCAGTATTTTCATTATTACACTTTTCTTAAAATTACACTATTACACATTTAATTATATTACACCTGTAATTTTAATAACAATAGAAAATAAATTTAAAACTTTACATCTATTATTGTATTGCTTGTCTCTGCTCATCAGGCGCTGAGATTCTGTAGCTCACACCACACAGTAGATACTTTGGTTTTTTAACCCCCGGCGCAAAAACGACGACGGGGTTTTAGTTTGACGTGTCAGTGTGTGTATATGTCTGTCTGAGGCAACGTAGCTCCCGAACGGATGATCCGGTTTTAATGCGTTTTTTTTTTGTTTGAAGGCTGATTTGATAGAGCGTGTTCTTAGACTATGTTTGATCGATATCTGTTCACACACTCATAAGTTATGGGGGTTGAAAGTGGGGATGAAAATTTTTACTTGACTAAATATGTCCAAGTGGGGTATCAAATGAAAGAGCACGACACGTATATTTAGAATATGTTTATTAAATCAAAATTGGATAATTTTTTGCAAAAGTTATGGGGGTTGAAAGTGTAGAAAAATGACAACTTTATACAAATGTTCAAGTGGGGTATCAAATGAAAGGGCACGACACGATTATTTTAATCGGTGGTTTTATAAAATTTGCAATTTTATTTCTAGAATAAGGTTTAATAAATTTGTTCCTAATGAATGTCGATAGAATTTTATCACCCACTTTAGCCGAGAGGAAAATGTTCATGTAAATTAGATTATAATTAAAGGTATATATAATAATATATTTATAACTATAATGTATAATAAATGTATAAAAATACATTAAACTAAATATAATATTGAATTAATATAACAAATATTATAACTATATAATTATATTAATAACCTGCTTAATTATAATAATTGCGATAAGATCACGTATCCTTGCGAGAGGCAGTGTGAGATGGCAAAAATATCTATTGTAACTGTACAATACATATAGATATTTTCTTCCCTGGTAGAAGAACGGGAGCCCATGGTGGTATAAATAAAATACAAATGCGGGCAAATGTGAACGTTCTTCTGTATTTGCTGTTTCATCTTAATAATTGTTACATGTTGTTCGGTAGTTGGTTGGTAAGAGAAGATGAAAAATTATGTGCACTTGTTTTTTTACAAATAAAAAGTTATCTTCACATGGCGGGAAAATGTGGAACTATGAAAAAGATTTTTTTTAACTTGGCTCTCATGTTCAGTTTTAAAGCCGACAATTCTGCCACAAACAAAGTAATAACTCTTCGTGTTCAATCTAAATATATAAAAGGAAAAGCTGACTGACTGACTGACATATCAACGCACAGCCCAAACGGCTAAACGTAGGAACTTTAAAATTGGAACGGACGTAGCTTAGGTACCGTAGAGGTGCACTACTAAAGGAATTCCAGAAATTCCCACGGGAACGGAAATTAACGGTAAAATACTTTTGTATAAAAAATCTAAACCGCTCAAGTTAGGCACTTGAAATTTGGAACGGACGTAGCTTAGGTACCGTAGAGGTGCACTAAGAAAGGAATTCCAGAACTTACGGAACGGGAATTAACCGTAAAATACTTTTGTATGAAAAATCTAAACCGCTTAAGTTAGACGCTTTAAATTTGGGATGCAGGTACTACTAAACTGCGCGAATGAAATCGTGGGGCGTCCACTAGTATTATACTATATATTTGGTGTATTTGTCACAGTCTATGTTATCACTCCACCGATTTATCGGCGAAACCTAAGTGTTCTCATTCGGGGTAGATGAAAATGTAGATGATACAGGATCGTTCCGCAGCTCGACGTTCAATGCGTCCAGCAATATTGTGCGATGCTGCTCCAACCATCCCAGCTCCTCGAGGAACCGCAACAAATCCTTCGTGTCCTTGACTGAATCTCCTACAGGGACGGTCTGGATTCTAGATTTCGTTCGGAGTACTGTCAGCCCAGTTCATTACATGTTTTGAAACATGTGTTTCACGCAGTCGAACACGCAATGAGAGATAAAAGGGAGGTAGATGTTTTATAACATGTTTTCGGTCGGTGTGAACTTAGGTAACACTAAGTTTGTTTGTGTTTTTAACCGACTTCAAAAAAGGAGGAGCGTCTGCATGTTATTTTTTATGTTTGTCACCTCAGAACTTTCGCCTGGGTGAACCGATTTGGAGGTTGTGTTTTTTTTTCATTTGAAAACTGGTGCTTCCTGTTTGGTCCCATATAAATTTGGTTCAGTTCCGATAATAGCATCCACGAGAAAACCACATATATGTCAAATTTTACTGGTTGAAGTCGGTTCTTTTTTTTTTAAGTCATGTACTCTTTTGGTACAGTTTTTTGTACAAAATCGATTCAATATATTGTTACGAAAATGTAACAACGTAATTGATACGGTTGACCAAGAAAAGAGTCTACCAGCCTATGGTTAAAATACGTAATTAATGTCGTTGTACAAGAAGGTTCATTTTCCTCGTCATATAATTATTTTGGTTTCACTTTCACAGGAAATGCTATCAAAACTGTTTGAACACTTTTTTGATACACTGGTACAAAATAAAACACAAATGTTCTCATAAATTCTGTTTACTTATTTAAATATCTCTTTCTGATACAAAATACATGGTAACTATGTACCTTAAATTAAATAAAATAAAGTATATTTTAGCTTGTAGCTAAACGTTGTACATTTGTATAGGATGCTTATAGTACATGATTTTTAGATTACAAGGCGAAGGTTTGAAAACTTTGGGTGGGAGTTGTAATAAAAAAGCATTAGCTCAAAGTTAAAAGTTAGAATAAAGCTTAGGAAATTACACACATCAAAAGTGTCTAGGGTAAACGTACTTGATCGTTTTAGAAGATTGCAATCAAGAATTTATTTTACAAAAACTGAATTCATTCATAACTTATTTTCAAAATGTGGTGATAAGTCATTGATACAGGCATGGGGAATTGGGTAGGAGACCAATCCATAAGATTAAGATTTGATTTGATTTAAATATATTATATTATTTTTAGAGCTAAAAATGTTCTTGATCCCTAGACACTTTTGATGTGTGTAAGTAGATGCACGGATGTGAAAGAAGCGAAAGAGTTTTGTCAGGATCTTGACAAGTGGAGGTCCATGATCTCTACCTACCTCTCTGGGAAATCTAAAATTTATATTTTTTTGTAATACAAAGCAAGCGTTTGACCACCATCCTACCTGACTGATGTTAACCAGCGATGTGGTTTACGATGGAGCATATGCAGGTAAAGTATTTTTAAAACCATGAACGCGTGAACTCAAATTCAAGAATGAGAACAACTTGTTTTATGTTTATGTATTTCCTTAAAAGTAGCTAGTTTACTAGTTTAATGACACAATCTGTCCTTAACTTTAAGTACGTAGTATGGCTTAAATACTTTGACACGAATATAAAAAAAATACATTCTGTAGAGGTAAAACTTAATAAAATATACACAATTTAAATGAATGATGACGTTCCTGTATTCTTGTAGTTGACGATATTATCAGCATAATCATTTATATTGTTTTCTATGTCTTTTTTAAAGAACTAGTTATGTTGTGTTTCTGAATTTGAACCTCAATGAACCCATGTTTATTGGTTGGGTTATTTTGAGGTAAAAAAAAACAAATTAAGTGTTGTAATCTTGATGTCATAGACCCTGGTTCCGGCATAAACATATTGTTTTTATCTGCTATTACTATTAGGTCTGAAGAAAGATAGAACAGCTCCGAAAGCGAATTGGAAAAAACTTGTGATCAAATCCCAAATATACGAGAAGCCAGAATTCTGTCGCGTGCCCTCTTCCACGTCATCAAACTCGAGTGAATCGTCATCATCATCAAAGTCATCATCAATATCATTCCCTGTACCATTATTCACTTTAGGTTGGACAGCGTCTAAATCGTTTACACTTTTCAAATCACTTTCAGTTTCATTGAATGTGTTTATTTCGTTCACCGAAACATTGTCTTCACTTGTATTATTGTCATTATTTGCAATCAAAGTAACTTTTTCTGGTTTCTTCTCTGTTTTCGGTTCGAGTTTCACAACGGACAATTCTTCGACGTCTCTGGTGCTGGATATGTCGTTGTCGACAGGCTTGATGTTGGGTTTCGTGGAGTCTTCGGGTGCTTCGTCTAGCAGCTCCACGTCGTCCCAGTTCTTCGTCTCGCTCTTGGTGGCGTTGGCTGGTGTTTGTGTCGCGTTGATGCCGAGGAACCTGAAAACGATTAAGCATCAAAATAAACACAAAGTTCTTTGTCAACAAGGACTTTGCGGTGCTGAGTAACCAATCAACAGTCGTGGCACGTAGACCGATCATTTGAATATGTTTAGAATCTACCACGTAGCGCATCAGTGATGCAACCAAATGCCATTTTATTGTTCTTGGGGTCGTCGTGTCGCTTAAACCCTGACATGGTAAAATAAAGTTGTAGGTAATTCTTACAAACAGGCACTCAGACATAATCGTAGTTAAAAGCTTGAAAATTCTCAATACGATATTTTTATATACACACATCAAAAGTGTCTAGGAATCAAGAACATTTTTAGTTCTAAAAAAACTAATTTATTTAAATCTTTTATCTTTCTTTAAATCAAATCTAATCTTCTGGATTGGTCTCCGACCTAATTCCTCATGTCTGTATCAATGGCTTATCACCTTTTTGTAAAATATATTCTTGATTGCAATCTTCTAAAATGTACTTGATCCCTTGATACTTTTGATGTGTATATGTGTAAATTATTTCTTGAGAATTCTCATACGATATTTCAAGTCTTATAATATTAATATGTTTCCGAAAATGACTCAGAAAAGCTTTAACTTTAGTACGATACGTTGACCTTATTGAAATTACTGCCTTAGATAGTAATTTATATATATGTATTTTAAATATTATTATTCATATACCTTTAACTATTGCATAAATTATGAGCTTATTTAGAACTAGTTATCACGCAAACAGATGTAGTTATTCCAGTTTTATGTTTTATATTCATGAAAAGGCTGGGTTTTATATTTATACTCTTTTTTTATTTCTCTATGAACAGTTGTTTGAGCACCATCCTGCCTGATGTTAAGCAGCGACGTGGTCTACGATGGAGCACACTTGTTCATTAGGTTTACCTCAGTAACTTGAAGACCTCCAGATTTTTTTGATTGAACATATTTATTATCAATTGTTTGAGCTGCATCTCGTATGGTGTTAACGATCTTCGATGTGACAAATATTACTGCCCTACATTATCATAGAAATTACGATCGATGTGGTTGAGGAGTTAGCATACCGGCCTCTAGAGGTAGAATAAGGTTCGTTTTCGATTGCCTTATATTATGTAATGTTACCACCCACTACCCGTTGCCGCGTTAATTTTAAGACAAAAAATAATTAAAAAACATTTTATGTTTAACATTATAGCATATCGATTTTATCGGAATAGAAAATAAAACGAATAAAATGTATAACAGCTAAAAAATAAAATTTTGTAGATTCCAGTCATTGTGTAGGTATTGATCAGACAAAAAAAAATCGCGGACAAAATAAAACAATTATGTGTACAAAGTTTCATGGTGGTCGGTTAAAGTTGTTTCCGAGTGAAAGCGTAACAAACAAACATTCAAATTAATAATATTAAGTAGGATAGTGCGTCGATAATGATGGGCTATGGGTATACGCACTACCAATAGAAAAATGACATAAACGACTTACAGCAGACTGATGTAACTCGGTACACATGTTCCTCTAACCGTGACGGTCACAAAATGGCGGGACCTCGACAGGGTTAATTTGTCGGTAAACAGCAAATTTTGTCAAACTTTTTATGTTTACGAAGTTTCGCAAGCTTCTGCTGGGCGTAGAAGTGTGTGTGAAGAAATTTTGCGTGATAAATTGAGGAATGAAATAGGTAACAAGAGAACGATGTGGTTTCAAATATAGTGTAGTAAGTTTTTAATTAGCGCAATAAGTAGATAAGTAACTATTTTACGTTATGTTCATGTTTTTAATTTAATTTAATTTATTGTAATTTTAACAGTAATTGTTTATCGTTATACCTAATTATTTATCGTTGTTGTCGTTTATTTGTGTTCTATG
>SJJU01018724.1:0-11447 GCA_012932125.1 Conopomorpha cramerella
CAAACTATAACACCCTCTATATAGCGACGCGACCAACATGATCGGGGTAAAAAAGGTATCCTATGTCCGTCTCCCGGTTCTAAGATACCTCCCCACCAATTTTTTACCAAATCGGTTCAGCCGTTCTTGAGTTATAAATAGTGTAACTAACACGACTTTTCTTTATATACTTAGATAACAAAATCGTATCTCGACGTCAGAAGCATAAGGTCAGATGTGTTATTTTGTTACTTTTAAGAAACTTGTGTTAATAATCCGTTAAGAATGACGTACACTAAAAAGAAACGAGTGAACCTATTAGTTTAATTTCTTAGATAGTTTAACAAACTACAGTTCCATATTAAATGTTTTATTGGAAAAAAGTGATTTACGGCGTAAATTCAGATCCGACCTTATGCTTCTGACGTCGAGATATATAACTAACTATACATAGGTACTATCATCAGCCGAGGGCCTACGTCAAATAACCTAACTTTATTCAAACCTCATACCTTAACACAAGTAACGGAAAAAATGTTACGAAGCATTAAGAGTCATTATATCAATAGTTTCGATCCTTAATGATATTCATACGAGTACATAATACATCCTAATGAAGTGGAATATATTTTTGGAATAAACTCTTAGGTCAGTTCTAGCCTAGCAGTTGGGGTATAAGTGAACTCGACAAAAATATTTTCATTTTTAATTCATACGAAGTCGATAGTTCCTATGCGTGCAATATGATACTTTATCCCTATGTAAATTAAACTGAAAATTGAATACAAACAGTTACAACCTGACCAATAATTTCGGTGTAACTTAAACCTATGTTGTTAAAGTTCAACTGAAATTGGTTATTTCGTATTTGACATACAACTGCCAAGTTAAGTTGAGCTTGGCGTAACTGGGTAATAGTTGTACCGCGTTTATTAGTAGTAACCATAAAGATCTTCATCTCGTAAAATGTATTTTTTAAAGAAACGCGCACTGAAATTATACTAATTAAAAAAAAAATTCAAAAATTCATTTATTTAGCAAAAATGTTTTACAATATGTGTTTGGGACTCCTCTTTTAAGTTATAAAAACCTGTATTAGAGGTTCCCCCCTCTTTCCTGTAGTGTGTAACATTATTTTGCCTGATAATAATTAATCTGTAAGTAAGTACATGGAAAATAATAGTTTGAACCGGATGTTACGGCGCGAAATAACGCGAAACGTCGGGCAAATAACGAAGGTAAGCTGTATGCTTGTCTTTGGTTAATTTCGCGCCGTAACACCCGGTTTAAACTATTAATATAGTAAAATATACTCTAACTTGATTGGACCAGAGTACAAAATTGTGTGAAGGGAAACTGTCAAATTAGTTCATCGATTTAAAATTCCATGTATAGATAGGGAGGTAGATGACCAGCCCATCGCTCTATAATCCTTTTTTTTACCCCGAACACACCTTATGTCGCATTATATGCTTCGTTGGTCGAATATAGCGTCTATGGTCCAGTGGGTCTACTTGACTTGTAACCGGGAGGTCACTAGTTCGAGTCCGACAATGGGAGTCTTTTTCAGAGCCTATGTACGCAACGCAACGCTTGTACGATAAAGAGCAACAGCGCAATGAAACCCGCACACCACAAGTTGTGTGAAAAATTTTACCTGTAACGGCGATTGGCTCACCCTCTGTCACGTCGCGTTATATACGCTTGGTAAACAGTAGGCATTTGCCATAACATACATAACAAGTGACTCTGCCTACCCCGGTTTGAGATTATAGGTCGTGAAGTGTATATGATTCGTATCGGAACAAATACATTTTCTATTTACGTCCAGCATGGGGCATTATCCTTTATGAAATGATTTTATTTCTATTAATAAAAAATCGAAGTTGCGTAGGTAGAGTATCGAATATTTTGTTTCCAAACGACAAAAACAAAGTGTCCTATAATTAACGCTCAGTCATCAATCGAAATGTTTGTTATATATACCATTAAATTCTTACTAATATTATAAATCGGAAAGTGAATTTGTTTGTTTGTTCCGCTTTCACGCTGTAACTACTGAACCGATTGCTTTGAAAGTTTTCAGACATAAAATTAGAAGTCCGGATTAAATAATAGGGTGCTTTTTATCCCGAAAAAAAAATGATATTCCCGAGGGAAAAAAAATATTGTTTGTAATCCACGCGGGCGAAGCCGCGGGCGGAAAGCTAGTTATGTTATAATAGTAATTATATCTATACTATATATACGAATTCCGCGTTATCACGCGTCGGTGGTCCAGTTGGTCGGATACTTGACTTGTAAACGGGTGGTCGCGGGTTCGAGGCCGGCTACTAGACGTGTACCAATGTGACTCTTATTCAGAGCCTATGTACGCAATGCAACGCTTACACGGTGAAGGACAACATCGTGATGAAACCCGCACACAACGATGGGCTCACCCCCTGTCACGCTGGGTTAAATACGCTTGGTTAACCGTGGACATTTGCTTTAGCAAGTGCCTCTGCCTACCCCGCTTTGGGATTAAAAGGCGTGAAGTGTATTTTTTTATTTTGAAGTTAAAATAATGGAAATAATTAATGTAAAGTTCCAATAAAAGGATGACCCATCCCAATAATCCGTTAAGCACCTCTACAAATTATCGTTTACACCTGTTATTGGAGGAAACACAGTGAGCATTAACGGTAGCGAGGGATTAATTTAACGTCCCAGGTTGTACGGGACATGACAGCTTGTTTTTTTTATTTATCAAGACACCTTTAAGAGCTTTTTCATACATTTTTCAAGTAACAAAGTGTAAGAATAACAAAGTTTAGTTATAATACACACCTAGGTAGGAACTCCCTCAATAATTACTGGCAACACCTTGAGTAAACTTTTGAAAGACAACTGAAGTTTTAAAATAACGCCGAGGTATACCTCCCTACAAGCGAAGACAACCGGCAATTAAAAGCTGTTAAAAGTGAGTATTTCGAGCAAAAAACTATTCAGTATAATATTTTCTACATACCCATTTCTCCCCTAACAATGCATTTTTATTGTTCAAACCAGTTTGTCTAGAACCCTTTATCCGTTGAGTTTCTTACTGATAAAAGCTCTAAGGGGTCGTAATTTCCAACGAATGCACCACACAAGTTGCCGATCTTTATTCCTGTAGTAATAATAAAACCGACTAGCCATAGCTGGCCATTTGACCGGGTCACTGCACCATTACATTGTGACCCCAAAACTTGAGCAACCTTCATACAACACTAGCTCTGTCCAATCAGCTGTGTTGTGGGATATTCTATAATCATACAAACGAAACGAAACTTTTTCCGTACGGATTACTCATGACAACAAAGGTCAGTATTCTCTGGAAAGGTGAGAATAGTCTGTTCATTTGCGGACGCTTTGAGGTTTACAATTTAGGCCTTAGGTTGAGCTGGCATTTGGAAGGTCGTGTATGGTTGTCACAGTTCAGTGTTTTTTGGTTTTGTCGGTACGTTACCGTTACCGACAGCTGATGGGCGCAATGCCGTGACGTGCCGTGACCAGGGAGCATTTTGCCATATGTTTTGCTGCGTATTAGGTAGTTAAAATATATGTAGACAGAAGCTCGGTCATTTTATTGGCACAATGCGCTAGTGGAAGTACATGGCCAATGTCAATATGACAATAATCATAGGAACTGTGATGCAGTTAGAATTTTCCAAATTCAGGTTCCTTGCTCACTGGTTAATTCATCATCAGCATCAGCCCCATAACCTCCAATGCTGGACGATGGCCTCCCCCAATGATTTCCGTTATTTGGGGTTAAGTGCCAATAATCGCCACGCTTGGCAGGCGGGTTGGCGATTGCAGTGGTGTTGTAGTTTAACTTACTGAGAGCGCTGCTGCCCATTCTCTGGAGAGCTCCCTCGGTCGCCTCTTACGACCCCCATGACGGGAAAAGTTGGGCTGAGATGGTGACACATGTATTCTATTCTCCGTCACCACAGCAATTGTCGTTTAAAACTGGTTACTACTGCACATAAACTTCATGAAAAAAAATAATGAGGATTTCATGAATTTGAAGACCTTCGTCATTTGAGAGTCAGAGAATGAATATATTTGAGAGCAACGAAAACGACTCAGTATACTACTGGTTGCAATAATAAACTGAGTCGATTTCATTGCTCCCGAGTGTATACGAATGGAATGTACTTATGTTGCAGCAATTAATATACAAACTCAAAAAAAAAACTGTAATCCAGACAAACTCAGACTACCAGTTCCTTCTCAACAAACGTCCTACAAAATTGACCCTTACCGAGAATCCCAGGATATCGCCACTTTACAAGAAAACTTGACACCGAACAGTAGCTGTTTTCCACTTGAATTGGTTTACCTAAAATAAAATCAAAGTTCCTGCCGCCATTCAAAAATGCATCTTGTTCCCTTGCTCGTAAAACTGGATTTAGCAAGAAACGCCGACGACCAGACGAGACTAGTGTAAGAAGATATCTTCTACCTAACATATTTCAAGGGAATCGGGACTACCCGCAACGTCCTTAACGTTGACTTTGAGAGAACTGTCCAAAGGTCCTGGCGCTAAACATTTTGCAGAACAATAAGCCTAACGACCTAGGATAGAAGACTCGTTATTGTTTGACCGACGACAATTTCGCAGTGGTTAAGTATAGGGTTTCATACAAGAAAATATTTTCCGTACCATTAAACAATCAACATTGGTAAAGAAACGCGATGACCAACGTTACTAGAACCACTCGATGGTGCAAAATGTATGTAAATACAGTTCATGTATAAGGTTTAAAGGACATCACATGAAGTTGATATTTCATGTGATGGATGAGTTTTGTGCTGTGAAGTTTTAAAAGGGAAAAGTTTTGGCAGGAATATTCATGTAAATGTACAGTGACAGACAGCATGGCCAAGACTGACATCTGACGTATCACCCCTTTTGACGCAGTTCGGTGTCGTTTATAAATTATTGTTCAATAGACTCCAATAATTCTGGAAGTTGAACGAAAAGTATTTTATGCGCAAGATGGCTGGTTAGAAACTGTATGCGAGAAGCCGAAAACAAGTCACAGAGGTCTGCAGAGAGATTAGAGGCCTAAGTCTGGCAGTGGACGAGTATGGACTGATCATTATGAATTAAAAAGACGGTGAGTCTCACAAGAAGCCAGTCCAGCTTTTCACGTCGTGTTGGTCGTAAGATGTGACCCAGGGAACCGTCCAGAAGAGCAGCAGCGCTCTCTGCGAGTTAAACCAAAACACCACATCGCCAACCCGCCTGCGAAGTCTGACAATTATTGGCAAAATCCCCAAATAATGATTTAAATCATGGGAGGCCCTCGTCCAGCAGTGGACGTCATGTTGCTGATGATGAATTTAAATAACATAAATTATGAAGATTCAAACAACACTTTGTAAATGTCAACACGACTTTAACAGCTTTCGCACACAGTGTCGAAATTATACTTATTATAATAGCATAATATATGATAATTTTTATATTAATCCCTATTCAATAAAAGTATGGATATTTGCCTAACAACCTTTCAAAGCCTACGGAAAATCAATCTACCATACATTCAAACAAAAATGGGTCTAAATACTCTTAGAGATTTGAGGTAGATTACCATGAACATGTGTGAGTGAGTTAACTAGCTGGGGCATGTTTGCCTGAGGCGAGTAGAGTACCTATACTTATTATCTAGCTTTCATATGCAAAAGGTATTTAGCTGTTTTGATTGCTATCGTAAATACGCATTGGGGTCCGTCTCGAAACCCCCACTGGGCTTGTGTGCGCCTGCACAGATAATTAAGACATATATCAGTTTTTGTAAAGACTGCGCTCCTGAGCAAGCTATAGTCTAGCTATAGCTGCCGAGGAAAGAACAAACAATGAAAATAGGCAAGGCTTATCTTACACAAATAATGCTTACCTTTGAATAATTGTGCTTATCTTTGTTTTTAAGAAAACTTGTGGTAAACCGATGGGTTACATCTGTTTTGAAATGTCATAAATTGGGGTTGATACGCAACGGAAAGTAAGGCCCGCATTCTCGAACATTACTCAAGTGTCGGTGTTAAAGTTTGTGTAAATAACTGAAATGATGCGGATAAAATCGCGGGAAGTCAATAATCTGAGCGTCTGTAGTCCAGTTGGTCGGATACTTGACTTGTAACCGGGAGGTCGCGGGGTCGAGTCCGGCTACTGGACGTGTACCAATGGGACTCTTTTTCAGAGCCTATGTACGGAACGCAACGCTCGTACGGTGAAGGACAACATCGTGATGAAACCCGCACACCACAAGGTGTGTGAACCCTCGAACGGCGATGGGCTCACCCCCTGTCACGTTGGGTTAAATACGCTTGGTGAAACGTGGGCATTTGCTTATTAAGCAAGTGCCTCTGCCTACCCCGCTTTGGGATTAAAAGGCGTGAAGTGTATTTATTCTATTATTTTTTTTATTTAAGTCAATAATAAAATGTTATGCCCAGCATCATTACGCGATGATCTCGCAGTGGGCAACATGCCCCTCCATAAATATACTTGTCAACAATAAATTGAAATCTAGTACCCAACATAAACAAGGCGAATTATAAATAAAATATAAGAAGAATATAAATATGTTGATGTGATAAACATTTCGTAAGAGGAAAAGCCTAATTACCTTTTATCCCGAAACAAGGTTTTATAGACTACTAGCAGACCCGATGGATATTACCCTGTCGTATCTATAATTAGAATTAAAGAACGACTAGAATTTGTATAATTTTTCTTGCATTTTTTGCAAATTTATATATATAAAATAAAGTCGTGTTACTTACACTATTTATAAATCAAGAACGGCTGAACGGATTCGGCTGAAAATTGTTGAGGAGGTAGCTTATGACCAGGAGACGGACATAGGATATGTTTTATCCCGATCCTGTGGGACGGGTCTCTGTATAGAGGGTGTTATAGTTTGTATGAAATACTGCACTACGCGAATGAAATCGCGGGGCGTCCACTAGTGATTTATATATTAAAAAAATAGAGAAATTTGTATCACCGTTCTGAGTTTTGAGCTTAGCAACACATTTAGCTATTCATCATTTCTAATCAGCTAAGGCCTGGTAATTGTCGCACCCCTATTTAGATAGCGTAAACTAGACTATCATTTATTTAACTACTATTTTGTCAAAAAAATATTAAAGAACTTACAAAATCTTAAAAACACATTTTCATTTATTTACCAAAAGTGAAATGTACTGGAAACTTCATTCATGAATGAATTATCTCTGAGACTGTGGGAGCAATTTATGCGTTTTTTGTTACGATTTTTCAACTTGTTAATGCATGTTTCCGTTGCATAGCTTCAATGCTGCCTAAGGTTGCACACTGCGCTAATTACTATTTTGTCAAAAAATCTCTTAGAAATCATTTTCATCTACCAAAAAATAAACGTTGTGGAAAGTTCATTATTTTTCTGATTTGTTATGAATTTATTATCAAGAAACTTTGGGGTAATTTGTGCAATTTTCTCATGTTTTTTCAACTTGTTAATGCCTGTTTCCGTTGCTTTTTAGCAGGGTTCAAGTGGAGGGTATTACACGGTACAAGATCAGAGGGTACACGCAATTGGCCGTCAAAATTCAAGAACAGTAAGTACCTACCCATCAATCTTTAATCTTCCATACGGGAGCTAACAAAAAAGACATCAGCCGACCGACCACAGCACCCAAAATATAAAATTAGAATACATAAAAAGATATTACCGCGAACCCATACATTTCAATACATTTAAACTCGCTAACAATACATCTTTCATTCAAAAAATTACTGTTTTGGCTATACGCAACCTTCAATGAAGTATGCAAATTTTCATCGCCAACAATCGATCTTGGGGTAATATTAGTACCGGATTAGATCACTGAACCTTCAAGGCTCATTATGAATTGCTATCTTTAAGGGATATAGGTGGGTAGGTAACGTAAAGAAAGAGTTAAAAAGTGTTCGAAATTTAAATATATTTTTGTAGAGCTTTGGAGATTTTTGCTTTGATTATTTTTGAAACTAGAAATAATTAATAACTCAAACAGAGTAACATTTTTATTGTTATTAATAATAAATACTTAGATATACGCCTTGACAATTTGAAAAACATGTCAGTTCCCTCCCGGTTCTTCTGGCCAGTAATTCGACCCGGGTTTACTTTTGTTTTTCAAATCATACATAACTTTCAGCAAGCTCTGTGTTTGCTGATATAGTTCGTGAATTTCATGAATGCGCGCGTGCCTTAGATGTGTGTGTGGCAGTTTTGTTCGTTTGAATTGTCAACTAGCGTGTCCACATACGACTCACACATGTAAGGTCCGCGCGCATTCATGAAATGCACGAACTATACTACAAAGACAGTGTACACTTATTTTTTTTCAAAAGTAGTGAAGTGTATTTATTTATTCAGTTTTCTTTTTGGTATTAAAGTCCCTGTTTTTTATTGCAAATAGATAATCGTTTGACCACCATCGTACCTAGTGTTAAGCTGCGATGTAGTCTATGATGAAGCACACTTGCCTGCAAACTGCAACTCTTAACCCGTATGACAATATTGTCCATACTTAAATTGCAAAATTTAAAAAGCCCCCGATTTTAAATATTCTTATCGTACTCTTTCATTTAATATCCAACTTGGACATATTTACTCAATAAAAATTGTTCATCTACACTTTCAACCCCCATAACATTTGTGAACCGATTTCCACCTAACATAGCTAAGAACACTCGCCCGTAAAACACCTGTAATACAAAAAAAAAACTAAATTGGAATCGGTTCATTCGTTCGGAAGCTATGATGCCACAGACGGATGGACAGACACGTCGAACTTATAACACCCCTCTTTTTGCGTCGGGGGTTAAAAATATAACATACGTTGTTAGACTTAGATAGGTTTTCCAGAATTGTATTTCTCGAAAGATCGAGCGTGTCATACAAGAACAACATGCGCTTATTCACCAGATTTTCAGCAAAATCCTTTTCGAGTCCAATAATTATAGGCGGCACTTTGAACGTATTAAGTCAATCAACTTATCAGTAATCAACATCGTCGTTATGACCGGCGAAAGATTCTGCAGCACAAACGAGTGCATTGTGCAAAGTAAAATCGACTCTACATTTCAAGATGTAGAGTTCACATTCAAATGGAGAAAGCTGGATTTTTTCCAAAAAAAAAATAAGAATAATCATGAATCTGTTACCGAGAAGTGTCGGTGGATCAGACCAATACGAAGTTTGACAAGGTCAAGTTAAATGTCCTGGGCTATTATGTATTTATATATATTATGTATTTTCTGTTGTGTTTTGTAACTCAAGGCAGAAGATTCATAGCAAAGCTCTAATTTCAATAGGAATAATATTTACATACATGCATACATACACTTCACGCCTGTCTCCCAGAGGGTTTAGGCAGAGACCACATATCTCCATTTGTCACAGTCCTGACATAGCCCTTTCGCTTCATCTACATTCATACATCTTTTCATACATGACCTCCGGTTTCGAGTACTTTTCACGCCACCTTAATATTTGTTTTTGTTTATGTAATATCTATTTCATAACTTATGCCATATATGGTTCTTCGATATAAATGGGAAAGAAGTCAGGGCTAAATCCTAAACCTTTTAATCAGTTTTACATTGCCACTGATCAGTTTCTTTGTGATAGGAAACTTAAACTAAAAAAACAGGTAAGACGTACATTATGAATTCTAAATAAATTTTACACTTCACGCCTTACAATCCCAAAGAGGGGTAGGCAGAGGCACTTGCTAAAGCAAATGCCCACGGTTCACCAAGCGTATTTAACCCAACGTGACAGTTTATACATAAAAATTATAACCACGTGTATGCAATTGTTTGGTATATAAGTTTTGATAAGCAATAAGTAGAATGCCATTACACATGACCCACTTTCTTAGAAACGCTCATGGGCACATCAATATGAACAAATTTTACAATGGCGGCAACGGTTACATCTCCATACAAAATAGCAATTTTTTTCCAAAATGTCATCTATTTTGTATGCGGATTTCCCCACATAATCGCAATAGTAAAAGTTGTTCATATTGACGAGCCCAACAGCGTTTCTAAGACTATTGCTCGGGGTCCTTTTACACTCTGTAGTTCTCTAACATCAACCGAAACAAAAACCAAACAGCGGCGGCTTAAGATCACAAGCACGAAAAATTAACCCCCCTTTTTGAGCTCTCAACTCTACATTAGTCTACATTGCACAACGCAACAGACAACAATACAAAACCTTCATAATCTGACCTAACGTACTGAGCCAGTTAAATGTACAGTCAGCGCGTACCGTTTCAGTTTTAGACAATGTTTCCCAGTGAACTAAAAATTATACACACTCTATGATGATGACTGACAGCTGTTGGCGAGTGTGTACGTATGTATGTGTGTGTGTGTGGGTGTGTGAGCCGGTGTGTACGTACAATGATAGTAATTACATAATGATAAGTCATTTAGACTTGTGCCGGCGAGCCGGCGCGGCCCATTGTGTACCGTTGGCAAAACAGAATTGTTGTGTAGAGATTTTTCGGTCTAGTCTAAGTTTTTTTCGCGGGGATTCATTAAAAATGTACTGTATTTGGTGGTGATATAGTCTAAATTAAACTTGATGTCTGTCAAAAAATTTGAAAATTGAATGTCTTATAAAACTACTGAGATAAAAGGCTATTTGAATGCAGAAAATTCATCTTTCACGAGCCAAAAGAGTAGTGATTAGAACGTTTGGATCAAGGCTTAATTCATTTTTGTTTTAATAATTTGTTTATGTTTACGTGTAATTCAGTTGTACTTAGTAGAAGTTTTTCGCGTTTACTTGATACTTTTAGATGGCTTTTGCTTTAATTGTATGTTTAATTTTATGAAGTAAGTACTTGAAGTGAGTACTAAAATGAATGACAAATAAAATTTATTACTTAGTCAATCCCAACATAATTTTCTAACAAAGAACACAGCATGTATCTTTTCAACCGTTGAGTATGATCAAGATACCGAAATATCATTTTCAAAAAAATCAACACGAAAAAATCTAATTCCAAATCTACAATCATCATTGCATTGCTGACCCTACCCACAGGGTTTTCGTGGAAAAAATTCCAATGCATTTGTTTGATGCGGCCTAATAAGACGCAATTATGAATAAGTTCTGTTTCGTCGGTAAATACTGAAATAAAACAACTTACATAATATTGTTTATAATAATAAGTCGAAAAGGGATAAACGCAGTTTCTACTCCAGTTTCCCTTGAACCAGTTTAGCGTGGGGCGATTAGTTTATTTTCGAAAATAATAACAAAAAAAAAAGAGCACAGAAGCGAAGCAATCACTTATCTACTTCTGCGAATTCTTTTACACACCCGTCGAGTGTGTTAAGTGATAATTTTATGTGTATGCAATGTACGTACGTTTGTTATTAT
>SJJU01018733.1:0-13006 GCA_012932125.1 Conopomorpha cramerella
GTATTGATACACCTAGAATAGTTGCTATACTCGTACTTTTCGCACATTTACCAGAATTCATGGCCGTTTTTCAAGTCTCTTTATTTTAAGTCAGTCTGTAGGTAGTGAGAGTCTTATGGGAACAGCAGAATAATGTTACCACTGCATTATGCATTGAAAATAGTGCACTGATCCTTCGGAACGTGAATAAATCGATGTTATTTTAAGTAAGTTTAACCTATCGCCGTCCAGCTTGTGAAGTTTGTACTCGACGCAGTGCAGCTGCTTGTGGTCAATGGCGTCTAGCTCGTCCGTCACCGGCGGCTGGGAGACCCGGTACTTCAGGGCCAGGAGCAGCGGCATGTCCGCCAGCGTTTTATGAATACGAATCTCGTTGTTGCACTCCGCTGCGTAAGGAGTAGGTTTTTTACTAAGTATGTGAATAGTGCTCTGAGGCTAGTGGTCCACTTATGAAATTAGACTTGTGGTAGGACATGCAGTTGTGAATGTAATTACCCAAAAATGTTAAATTATACCGTTCAGACTGATATTCGTCCTCTGGACCTAGACCTCTCCGATTGCACGACACTGTGATGTGATTTTCGGCTTCTCTTATCCAGCTGCAGTATTAATTTTTCGCAAATCATCAGTCCACTATGTCTGAGGCCGTCCTACACGTCGGTTCTACGGCTATTATGGCCCACCTACTGGTACTTGCTAATACGAGCTCTCTCGATGACTTTGATTCTCTTCTAACGCTATGAATACCCAGTCACCAACAGGAGTGAAGATCCAACGGTCCCACTGACTAGAACCCCTCCGGTTGAATTCGCCCAACGCGTTCCACATCTAGGGTGTCAAACTTTGCACTACATTTTGGCGGACAGATCTGACCAAACGTGATGTACTAATTCGGATGAATATCCTCTGGATATATTGTACCCATATGACAAACAACAATAAAATTTTTCTACGTACTTACCCAAGATTCGCATTTCGGTGATCGTGTCTTCAAGAATAGTTGCAAATAAGGATGATTTAAAGAATGGCAATCTGAAAGTACGTGGGACAAATCAACTCAAGGTCATAGGCCAGATCGTCTAGTTGTAGATTTGAAATACCGTAATAAGGATAAAAGATTTCGCTCAGAAAATAGAAAAGTATAAATGACCTGAAAATACTCTCACCCAAAAATATCGTAAAAGGATTCTTCTCTATTCGATACGTCTGCCTTTACTTCCACCACCTCCTCCGCAATCGTGCTGGATGACACGGCACGCAGAGCTGACACTGTTGCATTCTATTGATAGAAAGGTGAACAGTAGGTTTCCGTAACCGTTTGAGATGTTGATTGAACACAACCTAATTTAACTTGAACAGTCTTTATTAACTACTAGTGGACGCCCCGCGATTTCATTCGCGTAATTTCAGTATTTCATACAAACTATTATAACACCCTCTAGTATAGTGACGCGACCAACGGGATCGGAGCAAAAATATCCTATGTCCGTCTCCTGGTCTTAAGCTACCTCCCCACCAATTTTCAGCCTAATCCGTTCAGCCGTTCTTAAGATATAATATATATGTTGACATATTGTGTGAACAAACCCCCTTAGGGAATGAATATTTGAAAAATCCTTCCCTATTTCGCCTAAACATCATAAAAAGAACTCGCGTCCAAAATTTCAGCTTTCTATGGTCAAGGGTTTGGACTGGGTGTTGATAAGTCAATGATGAATGTATCAGTTATTCGTAGATGTTTACCCTTAACTAAATCATGTCAAGCTAACGGTGATTTATGACCCAACATGGACGAGTCAACAAAGTTTCTACCCACCTTACAAAGTTGCATCAGTAAGACTAGTAAGTAGACATGTATGTGAAGAATAGATATACCTTGATAGTCTTAACATCAGGGTCTGCCTCTGGCTCGTCTGTGTACACGGTCCCTCGGCCCCACGTGCCCTCCACTTGACTCAGGATTCGTCCACGATTCATCTCGACTTCGAGAAAACTCTCAATGCAATATAAAAACTATAGTGAGAGGGAAAACATTGCTGTTGTATTTCTAAAAGTGTAGTAAAGTTACTAAAAACCTAAAAACGAAGAAAAATATTGTGTTGTTTATTTTATGTGTTTGACACTTGCATTGACAATAAAATAAGTGATGGTTGATTGACAGGAATAGTAGTGGAGAGGTAGTGGAACACCTACGGAACAATAAAACTACAATCATCAGCCACATAACGTCCACTGCTTGACGAGGGCCTCCCCTAATGATTTCCGGCAATTGGAAGGAAATGGCAATAATCGCTACGCTTGGCAGGCGGGTTGGCGATCGCAGTGGTTTAACTCACAGAGAACGCTGCTACCCATCCTCTGGAGAGTTCCCTCAGAGAGACACATTATTCTATTCACCATCATCATAACTACATGTCGAAACGTCGGGCAAACAGCGAAGGTAAGCTAAATGCTTATCTTTGGTTATTCCTCGCGCCCGTAATACCCGTTTTAAACTTTTAATATCATGTCAGTGCGTGTTTCCTTAAAAAAGTGATATAACTACATTGTAGTAGAAGCAAGCAGCAATAGAAGCACTTTATCATAGCTTTGAACTATTTCATGACTTGCTACATGGTTTTGAGATAGTGCATAGCGACTAATCTAATAAGTCTGCATTGGCCCCCACGTTATACGTGTAATTACAGAACACTTTTATCCTGACAATGGGGAATATTCAGAATCCTTGATGATAGTTATGAAAGATGGTGCTTGCTGTATTAAGGACAAATAATGTCAACCAAATGATTGACGACAAGCAGTCAGTATTGAAGGTGACAGTTAATTTATTTTTGTTTGTTTACATGTGACGTGACTGACAGACGTCAACCTGGATACCAGCGAGCGACATCTAAACAAGACATTTTTGGAGTTTGAATATTCCCCATTGTAGTTTAGAACAAAACAATTACGCCATCTGTGGTAAGCTCATCGCCTTTTGTAAGTACCCCTTAAGTCGCCTCAGGGAGAAAAACGTTAAGTCTATCATTGTATTTACCTTCCGTACATTTACGGGCACATGACAGCTAACCTAATGTGAATAATAATAAAAAACATATACATTTTCAAACCATTTTAATACCAGTAAATCATTGTCCACGATATAAATTATAATTTCAAAATTATATTTCTTAAATACAAAGATAACCATATTATGTTACAGGACAATATACTGTTTCAGAACTTAAAAAGTAAAAAATAATGTACAATACACACAGTACTTTTCTTAAATTATAATATTTTTTACCTTAGTAGTTTATTTTTTATTATAAAACTCAATACTACGTGAGACTTAAATACATCTTCATATTATGTAGTAACTAGGTATTTACAAAAGGATTTATATATATAACTTCACTGCCATTGTGAGGTATTTTACTAAAAACTATAACATATAGGTAGGTTGGGTATTGGACGGGAAACTAAAGAACTAACGGCGCTAGTGTCGAGTGAACCAAAACTATTTAATCTGCTAATCAGTCTCAAAGAGTTGACCAGGCACGTTGTTTTGGAAAACTCGAATCTGGCGCCAATAAGCTTGCGTCATCCTAAGAAATCAAAATATGACAGGTGTCAAATCCATACTCAGTGTGCTATAAATGGTTTCTCCTACGGGGGAAATATGGAAACGGACTTGATTTCTTAGAACGACGATAGTTAGTAATAGAACCTCAATTTCCTACGTCATTATAACATTTCACACATAACGAAAGTGAAATTAGTGTTAAATAAGCTATGATAGAGTCAAGTGGATAAGTAATAATTGTTATTATTATAACTTATGCAGCATTAAAATATTAAGAGATTATTTTTACACTTATGGCCTAATCATACATAAGTCTGAGCAATTTGACGTGTAAAATAAAATACCGCGAATGGTGATTATAGGTTGTTTTTTTAAGAGTTTGACGTTTAATGCGATTCATGTAAAACTTGTGTCATATAATATGAAAGGCTACAACACGGAATCTCTATAAAGTCAGTGTAAAATAGCAGGTACTCCGGAAAAGTCGCATTTAGTAAGTCATAGTTTATAGTCAAGTTTTTTTAAACACAATGAACAAGCATTTGACCACCATCGTGCCTAATGTTAAGCAGCGTTAAGTCGTCAATAACCAATGTATATAAGACTATGGTGGGTCACCATAGTAGAGAGACCATAGTAGCAGAGAACTTTAAAGCAAAAAAAAGGCCGCGTTGGTTCAAGGACAGCTGGAGGAATAGAAAACTATCACTGAGACGTGATAGTTTTCTAGTAGTAACGTATGCAACTTGGAGACTAAAACGACCTTCTTTGAAGTAAACCTAGGATTTCAAGATTGGAACAGCTTCATGAAATTAAAAAACATGCAACCTTGAGTCAACTTCGACATCAGAGGAAGACATTTTGAAGATGTTTGATTTGCAAGCCCTAGAGAGTTGTTTGAATCACCCCCTCACTAATGGTGAGAAACCAGTTCTATGGAAAGGGTAGATACCCCAAGAAAGTTGGATGCTCAACATGTCATGGTCAGACGAAACTGACAAACAAATGATAAATAGATACTTAAAATTGATGCATGAGTCAACAAAGGAAGGTAAAGGCTGTGTTTATAAAAGCCTGAGTATTAGTGTCACCTAGAGAATCTGTTTGAGGAATTAGTAGCCTTTCTGGTAAACAGGTAACTCTGTGGACAATTTTACTACTCATAAAATTTTAATGCTCTTTTTGCAACTTGCAACTCCCTTGGAGAGATGGTATTCAACAACGTTCTCAGCTAAAGTAAACTGGGACAAAGTGGTTTATGTCAAGCTATTCATGGTTCTCATCTCTTGTGATAGAAAAACTCGATTTTTGACCTACAACCAAAACCAGTTGTTGTCGAAAAGTTGAATGACTGCGTTGTTGACAAAGGAGTTGGGTTGTATTTTCTGAACTCCTTCCTTTTTGTTATAAGACATCGGATACTGAGTGATTATCAAAATGAGTGTTGGAGTTCAGGGGAATTGTGAAACCAATACGGGTATGGGAAAGAAAGCGAATGGAAGTGCGTAACGGGGAATGACATCTTTCATGACGTTTATTTGACAGTGTTACATTACTGTCATTAACATTCTACTGTGCAATAAACATCATTTTCATTTATGCGAATAACACAATGATGATCATTTCATTATTTGAGTACGAGTTGAAAATTAGAGTTTTTTCACTGGGATCATTAACATCTAACCGTAACTAGCACAAAAATGGTCATAGCGGACTAATCGATGGTCGTGCCAAAGTTTTGCATGTGCAAAGCTTGTGCAAGGCAAACTAAGCCAACAAAGTACGTTTATCTTACATAAATATGACACATTTTCTGCGACGGGAACGAGCGTATCTATTTTAGCAACAATTTCACTAGTGAACTGGCAACGTTCTGATATAAAAAATGTATTCTTAATTTATTTTCAAAATTTGGATATAAAGGACAAGTTATAGCTTTTGATAGAATTGATACCGTATATACACAAAGTACTTCGTTGCTTGTAAATGAAAAATATATTTATAGCTGGAATCACAAATATGCAAAAGAACTTCCGATACTATTCGCTATTTTGATAAGAAGTTGAAACAGTGACTAAGTAGTTGACATTGACCAGTAAAGGTGATGTAGGGTGAGCTATCCTGTTAACAAAATATAAGTACGTTGCATGAAAGTGGCTCTTTCAAGCCACCGATGACTATGACCAAGCAACCCCAAAAGAAAGCATCAAATAAAATTATAACAACCCAAAATCGGCTACAAACAATGTATGTGCTTGTTTTCAAGAGAAGAAATAACATTATTTAACATAAAATAATACAATCTCTTACAATCTAAATGGACAAACTAAAGTCACTATTCAGTCTTTAGTAACTAATGAAAATAAAGGACCCTTTCCTGATAAGCACATAATTACACATTACTTACAAATAGTTTGAATTGTCAATTGTAAGGGACAGTGGCACAAACATGGGGTAAAACATACACAGGTATAAAATAACTATAAGTCAACCAGGATCTTAATGACAAAAAGAAAGTTTAAAAAAAACGATAGGCGATTCATTGTCGACCGCTCCATCAAACGGTACCCCTAGGGGTGCGGTCAACAAACATCATATCGCACAGTCAGAACAAAAGTGACACGAAACAAAATGTGTCATTTTATGAAATTGAAGCTTAACATAAGAGATACAAAACTTAAATTATAAAATCGGTATGTTGCTATGCGATATGTTAACGACACCACCGTAGAGTTGTGTACCTATTATAATTTCTGCAGTCCTAGCAAGCGTCAAGAAGGACACGACATAGAACAACTGCACGCTGTGATGGGTTGCTATGTCAAACATCGTGCGACGCAGCATATTTTTCCGATTTCAATATGGCAACAAAAAAAAAGTCATCCGTCAACTGAAATTTCGAGGAATTATTTTTGTTAGTGAACCGTAAAGTAACAAAATGTTTACAACCAATTTCCCCAGTATTTGTACTACTAGTACCAGTAGCGTTTATTTCTTTTGTCCTTTTTTGCCATCAGAACCTGGTAGACCTGTAATTCGTCTTTTGCATGTCCTAATAGACGATTAGAATTCAGCTTTAAGAAAACCTCAGGCAAGTACCATAAGAGCTTAGACTATTCGTTCACAAAAAATAAATTATTTGGTAACGTGCATGATATATTAACATCGCAAAAGATTACATTGTTGTTACTTACTGGACGCCTCTAAATAAATAAAATGTAACTAATATTATTGTAGTGCAGTTTCTCCGCTAGATGGCGTTGTTCGATGTTGTTATTGGCATTGTGTACGGTCGGGCAACAAAGTGGTCTATCAGTTTTGAGGACACCTTCTGTGCTACTAAATCAATAAGTTAGTGTTACATTGAGACAAGTAAAAATTTAACCGTAATGTCTAATGACATCCATACCTTACAGTAGCAAATCAGATTCTAGGCCTACTGTACATTCCAAATTACAGATTGTCAAATATTATTGCACAAAACGTAGTCTTTTTAGTTTTTGTTACTCATCGACTAAGGTCCTTGTAATGGAGGAGTAATATACAGATAATGATTAAATATAAACAAGTTCTCTATTTGAATGGCACTATATTTTCAGTAATAAATACCTTGTTTTTCATAATGAATTCGATAGCGCAAATATGAAAATACTTAGTTTTATCCATCGTCAAGCTGTGACTGATTGATTTATGATTACATAGTTATTTAAGATTACATACATACTTTTAAGGAGTATTTTTGGTTATCATTAAGCTATGACGTATTGTTTTAACATTGCAGGTAAATTTGTATTTAAATGAAATACATTTTTAATTAACAATTTTATTTATTATGATTAATAAACCAGTGGCGCGCCATCTATCGTGTTATTGGTAAAACTTTTAAATGGCAGTTTACTTTTTTAAGTGTTCAGATGGCGCTGCGTACGCCCAACTTTTTAATTGATGGATCATATTACCACATTATTATGACAACTTCGTCACTATTTATTTCCCCCTGGCCGCCATATTAGTATAAAGTTAGCCAGAAACTCAATTCTGTAGTAGTGACTTAAAAACGTATTTCAGAACACATACGTTACAATTATTCATCATTTTCAAAATGGTCGGTGCTTTAAATGATAAACCAAGTCGTGGTAGACATCCAAGAACATAATTATGTTAATTTACAATAAATATTCTACTTGCAATTTACAGTAAGTTTATATCCTACAAATACTTCTGTCCGTATCATTTAGTCGGTGGCTGTCCTCGGGACTCTGAAAGCAAAAAAGACAAAGGTTAGAATTATTACAGTCACTCAACGTATAGAATTTGCTCAATTACAAAAAAATTCAAGTCCTAACATTAAGGTTACCATAATAAGCTACGTATATTAAAATTCCAGTGTGTTTTTCAACCTATACTTCTGAAGAGTGTAGTCATTCATTGCGGTCATCAGTTTTAGGCAAAAAATATTTTAGGTCGTTTCATTTGCAAGACTAGATAGAAGTAGTTCAAACACGATGCACTTTCGACATCTCTCTATTTCCCTTGCGCGTTATGAAGCCACGTCTTAAGGCGCTGGTGCGTCTTGTATCGTCCGATTTGTATTCTGACAATAGGAAGAGATGTCAATGGGTAGTGCAAGCGTAACTCTGAAACCTCTTATTTCTTTTCCCTTTTATATCTTAAGTAGTGGACGCTCCGCAATTTATGTATATGTGTAATATTATATATGTATAAGTGCAGTTTCAGTATTAATTTATATTACAAAATACCACCACCAAGTTGGTTGAATCTAAACCATTAGGTACTCCAAAATTAACGTTTTTCTCATATGAACCTCTATTTCCCTTAGGGGACGAATTTTGCAAAATCATTTCATATTTCACGTGAACATCAGAAAAAATCCCTATGCAATATTTCAAGTTTGGACTGGGCATTGATGAGTCGGTGATGGATGAATTAGTCAAGACTTTCGAGTTTTATATAGTAATATAGATAAAGCATTACTTACTGTATAATCTTAGGGCTTCTTCTCGTTCCACAGCGTCGAAGTACCACAATGTTATTGCGTACCTGTAACAAACAAATAATTATTAAATTTTATAATACAAACAATTCCACGGGTGATCTGAACTATAATCAATTTCATCAGTGCTATTGGTTAATCAACTGCCTGACCAAATGTTTGGATTTCGTTGTCAAATCGGGAAGAAAACGCGAAGCTGAATATAGATGGCGTTGCGTACGCATGATGTATATGGACCAATGAAGCAATCCGTCAAATCAATTTGTACTGACAATCGACATATTGAAATTACTTTAAATATGGCCCATTTTATCGACAAAAAAATATGTACCTTAAAAATCCAGAATAAACATTTTTGTTTTATAGACATTAAAATCGGTTTTCCAGAAGTTACAATTATAGAGTTAAACTCAAAACTTTTGTTGTAAGAGCTGTATACATTGAATCTTATCCTAATTAGGACGGTATAAAAGCATATTACACATGTTTTTTATATGCATTATTGTCGATAAAATGTGCTATATATAAAGTCAATATGTCGACATGTTCAAGAATCACGCTGTATATAACCGAAAGAAGATTTACCTGGTGGCGTACGCGGGTTGAACCTCGTGCGGGTTCCGCCTGTCGGACCAGAAGAACAGCATCCGGTCGAAGATCGGCTGGATATTCGCTACCGTGTCAGTGCCTTCTGGGAATACCCTGGAATTAAAAAAGAAATACCATCTTTATCATTTTTCTCCTGTAGTTATTTAATTGGAATATTATAGTACTTTTAAACTAACATTAATAAAAAAAGAAATAAATAGACTCCCCGCTTTTTAATTCAACTAACATTACTACATTTAATTAACATTATTAGGCATATTTCCATGGTTCTGGGTAGACAGAACCTTTATAATATTAGAAAGGTTTCTGTGTTATAGTTCGTGCATTTCACGAATGCGCGCGGGCCTTAGATGTGTGAGTTGTATATGGACACGCTAGTTGACAGTTTAAACTAACAAAACTGCCACACACACATCTAAGGCCCGCGCGCATTCATGAAATGCACGAACTATACCATCCATTATGGATGCGAGTTTATGAAGTTATACAAGGTCAATGCAACTACGAGAGTGTAAATATATATAGATATCTTTTACAACAACACACACATTGCCTTCATCCCATGTTAAGTAGCTAAAGCACTTGTTTTATGGAATTCAGACAACGAAATATACTTACTTAAATACACTTTTTTTTCTTTTAAATACATACTTAGAGGTATATAAATAAACAGCCAGACATATCCAACAAGCACTTAAGAGCTCATCACCTAAGTACCTGTCAGCGTTGGGAATCGAACCCACGACACTACGGAATAGAGGAAAACATAGTGTAGCAGACTTCGCGTCCACATTTCTTTCTATATACGCCCTTAAGCAAAAATTTGCCCACACGCGGCTCACCCACGTTTTGTAGTGTTATGATGTAGATAACAAATAACAAAGGGCATGACGCATAAGTCTAACGTACCTATAGAAAATTTCTGTTAGCGTGCACTTTGCGATAGCATAAGTATATTTGTTCGGCCACTTTAGTCGGGGTTTTTCCCCGCTGAAAAAATGACTTATCAATCTTATGATATTAGTATTCATTCATAACACTTTGTGAATAACAATTACACATTTTATGACATGTTATGGCGCAGTTGATATGAGTAGACACAGTTCTCCAGAATTCATTAAAAAAAATATTTCTAATTCAAATTAAAATTACATTAAAATAATGTTTTAAGTTAATGAATTAAGTGAAATAAATACAGAGAGGAATAGTCGGTCAAAATGGTCTACCACCATAAGGTTGAAACTAGATGGATGTAATTAGATATTAAGGTTTATTTTTTACTTGTCACAATACAACAATCTAATCAACACAGAAAGTGTCATAAAAATTGATAGACCATTAGCATTCTAATGATGAAATAATTATCGAAATCTGTCGAAAAAATTTTGAGTTTATTAATTACAAACATCCAACATACAAAAATACAATTCTTATCTCTTTACAATATTTGTATGGAAAGATCTTAACAATACTATTAACATTATAAAATACGAAAGTTTGTTATAATATTGTGTGTGTGTGTGTTTATTACTTCTTCAAGGAAAAACTACCAAACACAAACAGGTTTAAACGAAACTCTGTGTGCAGATTGTAACTTTAGATTAAGACCTAAGCTATATTTTATCACGCAGTTCCCCACGGGATACGGATAAACAAGGGTGTAACGCCACGGGACACAACTATTAGACTACTACAAAGGAAAAACACCATCTAAACTGAGAATAACAGATTAGATGGTGTGTAGTCTGATTATTTTGTACTTCTATCTCTCTGCTGATGTGGGGCGTAAATAGAATGCATCAGCCGGCTTTCTTCCTGGCATGTCGTAGAATTCACATTCAATCGACATAGCACATCGTTTTAGCAAGCCGAAGTGGCAGTGGGCCGGCTATATTAGCCGTAGAACCGATGACCGTTAGGGAAAACGAGTTCTCGAGTGGAGACCGCGTCTCGACAAACGAAGTGTAGGACGCCCTCAGGCAAGGTGGACTGATGATATACGCAAGATGGCTGGCAGAAGCTGGATGCGAGAAGCCGAAAACGCGAAAGATCACCGTGGCGTGCAATTGGACAGGCCTATGTCCAGCAGTGGACAAGTATGGGCTGATGATGATGATGTCGTAGAAGCCGACTATGGGATCTGGAGATTACGTTTATTCAGGCTATGAGCTTGCAACTTGTAGATGAAGGCCCATAATGGAATTCAATGAAGGGTCCTTGTCATCCTAACAGTGGCGTGCGCTGGCTTTTACGACAAGGTAGGCAGTAATCCCCAAGGATTGACACCTATGTCGATACCTCGAGGTAGAAAGGTCGTATAAACCATATCATCAACTTACCGTTATATAGAGCAATCGATAGAGCGGAAAATTCTGCATAAGCCAGCATTCATAACTCAATTTGACCAAAAGTGGCTTTTACGACCTTCCTACCCCAAAGTATCGATGTATAGGTAACTTTTCTTTACGAAATATGGGTCGTAAGAGAGTCTCCAGAAGACGCACTCTCTGTGATTTACACCACAACACCATTGCGATCGCCAATCCGCCGTCTGTCTGCCCAGCGTGGCGATTATTGGCAGTTCATCCCAATAATTATGGAAATCATTGAGGGAGGCCAGCAGTGGACGTCATATGGCTGATGATGATCATGATAATCTATAGCAACACCACTCATGTGGCTTAAATTTAGCGAAAAACTTTAGCCACATGCCAAATGATGCTCGTCCCATTATAGTTATTTAGATATTCTTTAAACGAGTTTTGTTTGTATTTTTTTTAAAGCTAAAAGCGTGACAGTAAAATTATCATAACAAAATACCGCGGCACACGATGGCCGAAATCAGCATTTGTGAACTATCTCTTTTCAACTCGTGCGAAATTTTTGTGATTAATAGAGACAACGTTATGTCACATCTGCCAACGGTAATCTTGTAGGTAAGCATTGGAATCCATTACCCAAATGTTAGTTATATACTACACACGAGAGCAATAATTTCGGGTCTTCTAAAGTTTAATCAAATATAATTATTACATTACATAACTATTAATTATATAATTAAGTATAGTAGGTCGTTATGTATAAAGTATTTTATACATAACGACCTACTAATACTTTATTTTTTCTTAAACTCTATTTCACTGTCCTTTAAAAACAATTTATTTTAAATCCCCTTTTTCCCCTGTTCCCTTCAATTATTATCAGATGTGTCATGTGTATACAAAAATATGTGGTACCCGCAATTTTCGCTCTAGAGTGTAGGTCAATTTACTTAGCGGAATGTAAAATGGGCCTATGTATAAATATAATGGACATACAAATATAGGATCTCAAGGTCATTGTAAGAACATAATCATTGCAAAACAGAAAGGTTTTCTTTGATACATCTCGTTTTTTCTCTACCCTAAAAATGAATGAATTTCAAATTTATTAAAGCATCTCTAGAACGACGGTCGCGGGTTCGAATCCCAATTTCGAGTAAATGTTTTTTTCATGTTTCATTTACTGTCGTCATTTAGCTGTTTTAACTATTACTTGATGTTATATACTAGTTTAACCAGTTTCCGAAAATAGGATAATATAATCACTTATGTTATTCATCGGCTGTACAAGCTATATTGTTGTAAGTTTCATTACAATACGTTCAGTAGTTTTCGGGTGAAAGGTAAATGTTTCAGGTAAAATAACATTTTATATTTATATGTATGAGTTGACTATTCTGATACAGATCTTTATCTTTAAACGAGCAATTCTTGTATATATATAATATATAATTGGAATCTCGGAAACGGCTGCACCGATTTTCATGAAATTTGGTA
>SJJU01018736.1:0-10041 GCA_012932125.1 Conopomorpha cramerella
ATGTTTAAAATAGGTTATTGTTTTTATTTTTGCGATATACTTACATAACGAAACAACCAATTAAACATTTTTTTTTATAAAACTTAACTAAAATTATCTACTGTAGCCTCTGTGAACTCCTTCAGCGTATATGAAAAAACTTTACTTTTTGTCTTCTTGTACTTATTGCTAAACTAGCGGCCCGCGGCTCGATGGGCTCATCCACTGTCACGTGCGCATTTGCTTAGCAAGTGTCTCTGCCTACTCCGCTGGGATTAAAAGGCCTGAATTGTGAATATATAGCGGCCCGCCTCGACTTCGAACGAGTACAATGCTGATACTATTTTAATAATATATTATGAATGTATTATACATATAAATCTTCTTCTCGAATCACTCTATCTATTAATAAAAGGAATGAAAATCCGTTGTGTAGTTTTAAATATATATGCATACATAGGCTTAGACAGCGGGATGCGACTTTGTTTTATACTATGTAGTGCTAAGATGATGATCAAGTCTTCCACTCCTCTCTATTTTGGGCTACCTCCTGCCACTCCAGTAGAAGGCCGATAAGGTTGTCCGTCTTGTTAAATTAAAAATGACATCTAAGTGATAAATTTTTCTTTGTCCTTAAGCTTTAAGCTAATTAAATTATTAGCGTTAAAGTTCCATCAAAAAATATTTTTATTAAAGTACCATTCTGCGACTTAGTGTTAGTGTGGTATATTTATTCATAGCCTATTTTTTTTACAGAGGCAACATTGAATCGCACGTGGAGGCCTACCTATCCCTGTTGATGGACGGGCTGAGCGAGAAACTGCTGATACAGGACTACCACGCGTGCTACCCCGTCAGCGACGACCTGGAGATGCTCAAACAGGCATATCCTAGCATGTATCCTTTTTAAGCGGATTCTGATAATTTTAAAGAAAAAAAGCCGAATTCCTATACAGTATAACTCAATATTGTTCACCGGGTATATAGACGCGAATATAATCAAAGACAAGCTCGAGCTTGTCTTAGTTATTTTACTCGATGTTTCGATGCAGTTGCATGCGTCGTGGTCACATATTTTTTTTAAAAGTTCCCCTCCATTTGTCTGGTTTACCATCATCAAACCTTGGTATCATGGGACCACGGTGAAAATGCCTTCTTTTAAAAAGAAACATTATAATCGGTTCATGAACGACGGAGCTATCGGCGAACAAACATAAAAAAAAACATGTTTTAGTCGAATTTCCAGAGCGTCTGTGGTCCAGTTGGTCGGATACTTGACTTGTAACCGGGAGGTCGCGGGTTCGAGTCCGGCTACTGGAGTGTACCAATGGGACTCTTTTTCAGAGCCTATGTACGCAACGCAACGCTCGTACGGTGAAGGACAACATCGTGAAATCCCGTTCCTGTGGGAATATCGGGAATTCCTTTCTTAGTGCACCCTTAAGCTACCTCAGCTAAGTCCCTGCCAAATTTCAAGTTCTTACGTTTAGCCGTTTGGGTTGTGCTTTAATTATTAGCGTCTTTCCCCATGAAGCGATTCGATACAGAATTGCGTCGATAAGCGATATCGGTGAGATATCAAAACCGTCGCGAGTCCTTTGAAATTGTATGCAGAGTCGCGTGAGCGTCCGCATGAGCAAACGATATCGGTCGTACGACCGCGCGATATCGTATCGCATGTACATTCACATGACGAGCGATACAGATTGAATTGTATGGGGGCTGGTCGAGCGCTCGATCTTGTTTCGACCTGCGCGCGACGTCGCGTACGCAAATATCGATAAGCAATTCAGTCGCCGACGCTTGCTCGAACCTTTTTGTAAGAACCTATCTACTGGGGAAGAATAAATATTACATAATTTATTGATCAAGATGGAGGAGCAGAATACTATAAAATTTGTTCAAGAAGTGGAAAGACATCCGTGCCTTTATAATCATACCTTGCCCGAATACTCTCAGCGCTATTTGATAGAACTGGCCTGGAATTCCATAGCTACAGGTTGCAACCTATCTGGTAAGTACCTAGTTATTTAGGTACATACATACGCTTAGTGAAACGTGGACACTTGTCTAGTGAGACGAGTGCCCCTGCCGACCCCTCCTTGGGATATGGCGTGAGTGTATTGACATAGGAACCTACCTACTTTAAAACTTTTCCGTTCACGGTTCACACAAAGGTACCTATTTGAAGTTTTGACTAGGCAGCAGGCGGAACGGACGGACGGAACAGAAGTATCTAGGTAGGTACCTACCTAAATCTTTATAAAAGCGCTCCCCAGCAACATATACTTTAACGTAGGTAGGTACCTATACATAGGCGCAGATTAGGTACAGATATCGACTTTTAAATCATAATGCCGGCCTAGTTTTCTTTACAAAAAGTAGTTAATGATATGCCACCAAAAACATAGGTAAGTAGGTACATGTAAAAAAGGAGAGCCAAGCTGAATAGGTACCTTACCTATCTACCTCAAAAAAATATTCTTAGCTGTGGGCTTCGTCGCAAAAAGAATGGAGATCTATGAGTAGGTATATTATATAGGTAGGTAAGTATATACCTAGTTCTGTGCAAAATCAAAATACCTATCTATAGGTAGGTTCCTGCACAGTAACATTAGTAGAAAGTATTACTTAAACACAATTTATTTGCTTTATTGGATAGGTACATATGGTACCTATGAATAAAAAAATGAGATCATGGTAGGTTAAATTTGACTTTGTCAGTTTTTATAAGAATTAAAATATTTAGTAAGTATTCATACGTAGGTACATAAGTTAATGTTGTTACTTTATAAAATGACTAATTTAAAGAAAAATTTAGACGAGTCAAATCTAACCAACCATGATCTCAATTTTTTTATTCATGGGGAGGTATCCAATTAAGCAAATAAATTGAGTTTAATACTTGTCCCTAATGTTATTGTGCAGGTACCTATAGATAGATATTTTGACTTTGCATAGAACTTGGTATATAGGTACACCCACACGTCTTCCTCGTCGCTCGACATGATTAGAAATGCTGATATTTTCCGTTGCGCAGCGCGCTTGATATCGCGGCGATACAGAATTGCATCCATTCGGACGTACGAGCGATTTTTATCGGCTCTCGAACTTTTATCGCGCGATCGATATCGCTTCATGGGGAAAGACGCTTACTCAGCCAGTCAGATTCTCCATTTATATATTTAGATGAAAGTGAGGCAGTCTATCAAATGAACCTATATTCTGTCTAGTAACCAATAATTTTCGGGCAAACGAGGCTTGCTAGCGCCATTAGTTCATTACTTTTCTACCCCTCTGCACAGCGCATTTCGGAGAAACAAATCTCTTAGGTACAAGTGTACTCTTACTCTTGGGTAAAACTATACTCTACTAAATTTAAAGAATTCTATCTCCTGAACGCACACTCAGAGACCCGGTAAAAACTGACTTTATTCTACAAGCAATATACTCCAACCTCGACGACCCGGTGCCCGAGTTGTCGCATCAGCCTGCGACAAACGGCCATCTTGAAACCATAGACAATACAGACATGCCAGCGACGACCACAGACAACGAGATACCGACAAACATCCGCGAAGAGTCCCTCATAACAGAAGTGAAAGACATATTCCCTGATCTAGGTGACGGTTTTGTACTCAAGTGCCTTCAACACTACGGATTCAATTCGGAAAGGGTGATCAACAGTATACTAGAAGATAATCTAGATCCTAGTTTAAGGAATATAGATAGGTCTCTACCGATAATACCGGAGGATCCCTTAGATAAGAAGTTCTTGGAGACTGGTATCGAGAGGCTGAACGTCTTTGACGGCGATCAGTTCGATATAATGACCAGAGATGACGTGGACCTGAGCAAAATACACACCGGCAAGAAGAAGTCCAAGTACAAGGACCTGAAGGACATGTTGGATGACAAGACTGAAGTTAAGAAAATGGCGGACATCTATACAAAGTATACGTAAGTATTTATTCTTAAATGACCTAGGAAATCTTGTCTCGTTGTGCTACGTATGTATGTCTTAATTTTTTTTATTATTATTGTGAAGGAATGCTTAAAAACGGCTGTTTAGAAAGTTGTCATATCTTGCGTGTTAAATAAAAAGGATGATATCCGATGTATTTATTCCATAGCACGGCGTGAAAGGCGACTTCAAATATGAATTTTAATCTCTTAAAAACGACTTGGCGATGGGCTGACCACTCACCAACACTTATCATTTATATTAATAGTTTAAACCGGATATTACTGCGAGCTATTAACCAAAGATAAGCTTCTTCAGCTTATTTAGCTTCTGGTCCGAAGTCAGAGCAGTCGCAGAGGACAGGACGGCGTGGCGCCATCTTGTAAAGTCCCTTTGTACCACTGGGGTACCGTAGGACTTGAGTAAGTAAGCATTCAGCTTACCATCGTTGTTTCCTCGGCGTTTCGACATAGTTACATGTGCCGTGGTCACGTGATGTCTGGAGTACGGCTATATACCCGGTTTAAACTATTAATATATGTCAGTGAGCGTTTCTTTAGAAAAATATTTGATTAACTTACCATTTGTACATGTAAACTCTGTTGACTAAGTATGACCACGATTTTAGGTACTTAGCATTTTAATTATTATTTTCCAGTTCATTAAAATAAATAAATATTTCACAACAACAAACACATTGCCTTCATCCCACGTTAAGTAGCTCAATCACTTGTGGTATGGAATTCAGACAACGAAATATATTTACTTAAATACATTTTTTTTTCTTTAAAATACATACTTATATAAATAAAACACCCAGACGCATCCAACAAGTACTTAAAATAGAGGCAGACATGCTGACCACTACACCTACGGGCCCGCCATTCATTTACCCGATGTTACCATTATATTCTGTCTGCAGTCTTGTATGCTCTGACGAGGCCCTCTACTCTGACGAGTATGACGACACGTATGACGACGAGCGCGTGGACGGCGCCAGGGGAGACGAGCTCGCCGACGACCTCGGGAAACCCTTCACAACGCCGCGAGTACTGGCTGGGAACAGACGGCACGAGGTATGGATTAGACCTAGTAATATCTTGAAAATAATCAAACAGCATATAGAATACATGTGTCACCACCCCAGCCCAACTTTTCCCGTCATGGGGGTCGTAAGAGGCGGCCGAGGGAGCTCTCCAGAGGACGGGCAGCAGCGCTCTCTGTGGGTTAAACCACAACACCACTGCGATCGCCAACCCGCCTGCCAAGCGTGGCGATTACTGGCATTTCACTCCAAATGACGGATCTCATTGGGGGAGGCCCTCGTCAAGCAGTGGACGTTATGTGGCTGATGATGATGAATCAAACAGCATAGACACCCTGGCCGCTTGGGTGACTATGATTTTTATTGGTTTACAAGAAGATTAAGATTTCTCCTTAAAATTCTATTTAGTGTGGATGATGTCGGTGTAACAGATGTTAATGATCCAAATACATAAGAGGGGTTCTAAGGTATTCTTAAGAAGCTACCTTCTGTTGGTTTTCTGAAGGAATTCGTGCGTGTAAGGCGAGGTCGATTAATTAGTTTCTTAGATAGCAGTACTAAAGCGCGAGCAAAAAAAATTGTACTTTTAACGTTTACTGCTTTCATAATAACCATCGTAAACAATATTTTTAAATTTTCTTTTATTTTGAATAGCGGTCGTGGATCGTGGTCCAGATGGTCGGATACTTGACTTGTGACAGGGAGGTCGCGGGTTCGAGTCCGGCTATTTCCACGTGTACCAATGGGGCTCTTTTTCAGAGCCTATGTACAATATGATGAAACCCGCACACCACAAGGTGTGTGAACCCTATAACGGCAATAGGCTCACCTCCTGTCACGTTGGGTTAAATACGCTTGGTGAACCGTGGGCATTTACTTTAGCAAGTGCCTCTGCGTATCCCGCTTTGGGATTAAAAGGCGTGAAGTGTATTATTATTATTTAAATTTCCGAATTTTAGCACCTGTCGGATTTTAACATAATTTTTATTTATAAGCGACTATAGCCACTAATCTTAAACAATTTGCCGATTGGGTATGTTAATACATAAAAAGCTATTATTGTTTGTAATTTCGCTATAGCTTGGATAGTGGGCTACTATCCAAACTATAGTGATAAATTAACAATAAATTGCAATGGTGATAAATTAACAAATTAGACAAAAAAATGTATGTAAAAAATAACATTAAAAAACTTGTATAATGTAAACGCTCTCGTCTGTTAATCCAGGAGTCATCATCAGAGTCGGAGGCTGAAGAGCCGTCGACTTCCAGTCAGGCGTCGCGGCCGAAGCTGGATTTCTGCTCTAACCCCGAGGAGATGCGCGCGCGCAGAGAGGCTAACTATAGGTTAAAGATGGGGAAAGGACGGGGTGCGCCGCCGCCTAGGTGAGTTTTACGAAGTGTAATGGGGATTGTTCACATTTTTTAAGTGGTGTTTTTTACAGTGTTTTCTGAAAATATAGACCATTTTAAGAAACTAATTTGAATATTTTTGTATAAAATTGTCTAATTACATTTTAATTAATTTTTAAAACTTAGACCGGAAATACGTCATCATTGCGTTGAAAGAACACCGTCATCGTAGTCAGAAAAAAATAACATGATTGATTTGATTGTAATGATTGACACAACTATAAAATGACAGTGAAGTGTCAACCTTAAAACTAACCGTAAACCGTCACGTCGCGTCATTTCATTATTCATAATAATATAAAGCGGAGTTTAGATTAGCAATAAAATTTGCAGAAGTCGACTTCTGCAAGTCAAAATCGCTGTGTAAACGTGTAGCAAGTTCATTTCTGCAAGTTTTCTCTGTGCATCGAACTTGCTGCAATTTTTATGTGTAAACTTTAAATATAGTCGACTTCTGCAAATTTTGCAGTAAAATAGCCGGCCTGTTTAGACATGCAATAAAACTCGCGATAGAAAACTTCTGAAAGTCATTTACAATAGTGTAAACAGGGTTCAGCAAGCTATATAAGCAAGTTTTGCAACTTCCAGAACTTGACACAAGTCAAATGTGTAAACGGCCATTTTGATATTCCAGCAAGAACTTGAACTTTATTTTGTAAACAAAATAAGTTTTTTTTGTTCTGCAAGATGTCAGCAAAGAAAAACCCCCGATTTTAAAGGTACAACTTATACTTCCACGTCAAACTTATAACACCCCTCTTTTTGCGTCGGGGTTTAAAAACTATAAATTATTGCGAAAATAATCATTTAAATATAACATCATGTACTCAATACATTCCCTTTACGAATAAGAGAAGAGGGGGTAAAAAAAAAATATGGACAATAAAATTGACCGGCAGGATTCATAATATTCTTCTTGGACCTTTTCTTCACTTAAATCCGTTGGCGAAATTCGGTACCCACATTATGCATACTCAACTACCTCTAGCGCCTGGACTATACTTTTGGTATTAACAAAAAATGTTGCATTGTTCACATACTGACATACATCTAAACAGTCTTGCAAAAACTTCTAGAATTCTACTATCACAAGTATTGCTTTATATAAAACTTGCAATTAGTGTAAACTCACATGGAAATATTTAGCGCAATTTTGCAGCAAGTTCTTGCTTACTGTAAACTGTCTGGAAAGAACTTGCGCGATAATACTTTCAGAGCACTTGCAAAGCCAACTTCTACAAGAAACCTTGCACTTAGTCTAAACGTAATAGCAAGAACTTGGTCAATAACTTGCAGCTAGAACTTGTTAGTCTAAACTCCGCTTTAGTTTGTTTTGTTACTCCCTTCTGTCACAGCTGTCACCTGTCACACGATAAACTTCAATCAGACTTGACACCTCAGTTACTTTTTTTGCCTTGGAATACATTCCTATGGGCTGAGCTATGACGTCATAGTCTTAAAATAAAAGTTTAACTTAAAAGTTAACAATAATTTCAATCCCTGAAGATTTTGTAAATCTGATTCTTGATAATGGTTAATTAAGGCTATTTCTCGAAATGGTTTTCGAATTGGACATCTTGAGAAAATTATGAACAATCCCCATTGCGAAGTAGTTTCGATTGTCTGAAACAACGTTTTTAAAAGTTATTATATACTTCGGAATATATTTAAGACTGATAGCTTCAAGGCGGCTTCCGAAGATTTGCTTTAAAATTTAACAAACGTTTTGAACTAATTCACGGGTTATAAAACCCAAAAAAAGCTTCACAGGGCTCGTTAATCCCAAAAGTAAATTCTCGCGAAAATTATTCCATCAGAAAGGGTAGCATGCGCGTTAACCCTTTACCAGGCAGAGGGAATATGGATCCCACTTAATTTTGAACCTTAGTCCGTCGAAATGCAGTCTAGAATCAATGGGTTTCAAACAAACCTTCCGCCTGTTTAAGGGTTAAAAGAGACGACGTGGAACAAACGCGCTGTGATTGGCTGTTATAAGACGCTCCATGTGACTTCGATTTTTTCATCAAATCACAACGCATTATCGTCTTGCTTGCTGTAGGTTGAGTCCTCAATGATTTCTTCATGGAGTTTTCTCACATCATCGTTGTGATACTCCATTAAGCGAGCGTAGGCTGTCAAAAGACTAGTCACGAACACGCCTGCGGTACTAGCTACTTTCTGCACACTATGGCTAACAGTGGCGTGCACACCATATAGGCAAAAAGACACTGCCTACCTTAGTATTTTGGCTACCCGACCTAATAATAGAGTTATTGCTAGATCTTTTTTTGTTGTACTCACGACATAGGCTAACGAAGGTCCTGTGTTTTGTGGGTGAATAGATAGGTAGGTACCTATATTTCGTAAAGACAAGTTACCTATACATAGGTGTCAATCCTTGGGGATTACTGCCTACCTTGTCGTAAGAGCCAGTGCACGCCATTGATGGCTAACAAAGATGACTTAGAATATGCAATCGAATCTACCTTTGCCTTAACGCCCCCACAGATAAAACAGGCGTGACTGAATTGTTGATATTATATTCTTTTGCCGGCGAAGTCGAAATACATGTGTGACAGCCCAGCCCAACTTTTCTCGTCATGGGGGTCGTAAGAGGCGACCGAGGGAGCTCTCCAGAGAACGGGCAGCAGCGCTCTCTGTGAGTTAAACCACAACAACACTGCGATCGCTAACCCGCCTGACAAGCGTGGCGATTACTGGCATTTCACCCCAAATGACGGATCTCATTGGGGGAGGCCCTCGTCCAGCAGTGGACGTTATGTGGCTGATGATGATGATGATATCTTCTTGTTTTTCTTTTTATACAGAAACACGGATGTTGTCGGCAAGGCCAAAGGTCAAGGTCAAGAAAAGGAGGTTCTAGTTAACCGTGATAAGAAGGAGAAGAGCAAGTCGTCGCGAGGCAATCACAATCGGCGGTCTGGTGCCGCGTGGAAACGTAACCAGGGCTTGATGCCTTCATAGTACGTAGGGTGAAATAGGTAAAGATGTTCATACGCCCGTTTTTTTATTTATGGCTTTGGCTGGGGATAAATGGTGAGAGACAAGATGAGGGTTTATACAGGTAATAAATAGTATTTTTTTACATAATGTTACACCCGCCATCTTGACTCTCACGTAAATGAGCTGGTGTTAATCTGGTCCAAAATAAAAGAAATGTATCACTTTCGTAGACAGTAGAAGTATTATTGTTGTGACCTCAAAAGGGCAGTGGCGTGCACACCATATAGGCAAAAAGACACTGCCTAACTTAGTATTTTGGTTACCCGAACTGATCCTTTTTTGTTCTACTCACGACATAGGCCTAAGATCCTGTGTTTTGTGGGTGAGTAGATAGGTAGGTAACTATATTTTGTAAAGACAAGTTACCTATACATAGGTGTCAATCCGTGGCCTGCGTGATTACTGCCTATCTTGTCGTAAAAGCCAGTGCACGCCACTGCAAAAGTGTTAACGTTGTCAGCACTGTGCGCGCTCGAAGTGCTCATATGATGGCCTATTTAATTATGATATTTTTGAGCATTTCCGTTCTACAGACGGCATGTTGCTGGCCCGTGGTCGGTTGGAAAACATCTTAAAGTTGAGCTGACCAATCGCCGCCTTACACCGGGTCCGGTCT
>SJJU01018738.1:0-12135 GCA_012932125.1 Conopomorpha cramerella
ACACTAAATTAGCGTGTACACCTCGGATGTTAGTGAGGTGCACTTTGAGGTAGAGGGCGTGCATCCGCTGTGAAACTGTTCCTTTCCTGTTCTTTTTTTTCATTATGTGGAGGTGTGGGGTGTACTAGCGAAACAGAAGAAGGGTGAGTTTCAGTGATCGTCAGCAGGAGAAACTCACACATGAAAAGCACTATAGGGAAACCAGACTGGAGACTGCTGGGACGCCCGAACCCCCCCGAAAATGTACACCGCTCCCTCTATCCGGTTCGCCAGCCGGCACGGTGGCGTATCTCGGGATTTTTCGCAAGATGGCGGGGCAGCCTTTCATGAGTGGCTAGTTCACTACTTGGGCCCCCAACTGTCTGCGGGCGGCCAGCGGAGCACCGTTCCTTCGGATCCAGCTAACCTCCAAGTCTGATCTACCAGAGACTTCCCATGAACGAGAGTCAAGAACGCTTATTGATCACTGAATGGAAATGCTACCCTGACCAGTTTCGCTAAAAGGCTTCACCGAACAGGCATGCCGGAACATGGATGGGGATACCCAACCACTTGGCGGCATGGTTTTGTTCGGTGGGTGGTAACTAGCCGCGGCCGAAGTCCCCCACCAGAATGATACCTGGTTTGCACCACCCGGGGACCACGTGTGGGGTGTCGAAGCAGGGTTTTTCCCACGGACGTAGGTATCTCAGTCCCCAAAACTTGGGGATTACTGCCTACCTTGTCGTAAAAGCCAGTGCATGCCACTGGTGGATATAACAGTACGATTGTAGAGCGACAAACGCGTCGACTTGTAAGAGTTCTATTTGATACAAATCAACATTTCAACCGCGGACTAAGTAAGAGGATTATACTCACAATGCTTTTCCTCAGGGTTGCCACTTTCATTTATCAGTACATATTTTTTAATGAAACGCGCACAGACATTATAACTCAATATTGTTCACCGGGTGTATAGGCGCGAATATAACCAAAGACAAGCTCAGGTCACTCGTGACCACGACGCATGCAACTGCGTCGAAACGTCGAGTAAAATAACAAAGGTAAGCTCGAGCTTGTCTTTGGTTATATTCGCGCCTATACACCCGGTGAACAATATTGAGTTATCAGTAGGTACATAGTATAAAAAAAAGTCGCCTCCCGCTGTCTGTCCCGATGCTATGCATTAGCGAGCTATGAAATGACGTATGAATGTAGATGAAGCGAAAGGGGTATGTCAGGACCGTGACAAATGGAGATCTGTAGTCTCTGCCTACCCCTCTGGGAGGCAGGCGTGAAGTGTATGTATGTACGCAACGGATTTTGAGCGAATATACGAGCGAACTGAGATATTCCTTTTTTGAAATCGCTTATAAACGGCGAAATAGATCAGGATCAAATGGAGATACATTATCTCTGCCTACCTCTCTGGAAATCGGGCGTGATGTACTTATTTAATAAAATAACACACTAAAACATACAAACACTCTTGTCGTTTAATGTGGTTTCTTACCACAACAAAAACCATCTTAAGTCATTATTTAAAACAAACGAGCATTTTAGCAAAACACATTTGGTAGGAAATCAAAGCTAACTTAACGAAATCCTTACTTTTATTATAAATCGGAACGTGAGTTTGTTTGTTTGTTCCGCTTTCCGTAACTACTGAACCGATTGCTTTGAAATTTTGCATACGTAAAGTTAGAAGTCCGGATACTTTATGTTATAGGGTACTTTTTATCCCGGAAAAAATTATTTTCTCGAGGGAAACTTAGATTTTTCCGTAGGAAGGATAAGTTTTCTTATAGTTGCCCTTTATACCGCAATATAATCGAAGTCCATGCGGGCGAAGCCGCGGGCGGAAACCTAGTAACTAATACATTCAAACTAACAATTCAAATTAACGCTAAATGCGCATCAAATCCCTGTTCTGATGAATATAAACCTTGGAACATACTTCACTTTTTTAATGTACCTTAAGTTAATCATTAAAAAAAAAACTATCTAGTCGCCAACCCTATTACAATCCGCATTAACTGGGTAAGGTTTTACAGGCGACTGGGTTTCTCGCGTACGACTGTACGCCAACCGCAAAGTGACATAACTACCTACAACACTCATTACTTCATAATACACTAATATATTACAATCTCACCTAAAACCAGAGCTCAGGGTACAATGGTCCTGTATAACTCACAAAGCCGTCTTTCCTTTCCACTGAGGATTATGGGTTTAGTCCTTTTTTTTTTCTGCGCGTCCTTAATGGACAATGGATGACGTCTGACTGAGCTACCGGTTGTCCATAGACAAGATCGTTTCAAAGGTACAGATAAATTAAGGGCGTAACAGTATGATGATGCTGGCCAGTTGTAAAGAAGAATAAATTGTTGACCGGCAATATTTTTTTCTTTTTATAATAAACTTGGCGGGATATGTCATCTGGTGTGAGTGACGTTTCGATAAAATGGCCAAAATGGCGACTGAGATTGGTTCGTCAACAACATTCGATATTTGCAAAAATATCGTAATCCTGATATAATATTCTCGACTAAACATCTTTATTTTGTTATATTTAAATATGTAGATAAGTATTCGATCGTTATTCGAGTCTGCATTACCCCCTGACGACAAATATTACTTGCAGAATGATTCCTTCAATGTCGTTTAGTAGTCTCAATCTTCATGTTTTCAAAACCTTGCCCAGTACCATGTCTTAACGTAATATTGTTATCGCTATGTAAGAAGGATAGCGCTAGATGAATGGTATAGCATTGTCACTGTCACACAGTGTAAACAATATCACTTAACATTACGTAGTAAGGGGCCACTGTACTTTAGTAACAAGCCTAACATCCAAGCCCTGCCTGCCTTTGGGCGTACGGGCCATTTGCTCCTTTTGTGTTTCCTCTTTCCATACAAGCACTAAGCAAGCTGTATTCTTGTTACAGAAGACTCAACGCCCTACGAGGAAGGCTCGACAGGATCCCCGCGCGCGAGGTCACCCCCCCGCGCAGCCTCCCCACCATCCCCCTCCCGCTCGTCACCCAGATCCCCGCGGCTCCACCCCGCACTCTACCCCCAACCCGCAGACCAGCCAGACTCGGACCCCGACGTGGACGAGAGCGACGACTTCGACAAGGACGAGAAGAGAGACCCGAACACCAGCCTCGGTAAAAGAAAGAAGAAAACCAGAACAGTCTTCTCGCGGTCTCAGGTTTTTCAGCTGGAGTCCACGTTCGATATGAAGAGGTACTTGAGTAGTTCCGAGCGCGCTGGACTTGCTGCCAGTTTGCATCTCACGGAGACACAAGTGAAGATCTGGTTTCAGAACAGAAGGAACAAGTGGAAGAGGCAATTGGCCGCTGAGTTGGAGGCCGCCAATATGGCTCATGCAGCTCAGAGGCTTGTTAGAGTGCCTATATTGTACCACGAGTCGAGACCGCCCACTGGGCTGCAGCACAACCCTTTGCCAGCGTTACACAGCCAGTTCACCAACGAGCCAGGGGTGTACTTCCAGCCGCAAGGTCCTCAGCCTCTGCAGCCGCTCCCGGCTTCGCCAGTGACGTCACGGGCCCCGCTCTCCGGGCTCGTCTAGTGCGGCCACACAGGAAACCTTCCAAATGCCAAATAAGCTAAGTTGTGTTATACTAGTCATATCTAGAAGGCGTTTTATAGTGAATGTTGTAAAGTACAGTCCAATGGAATATTGAACGAACGCGAAATGAGAATTCATATTGTTCAGTGGTAACACTTAATTATAAAATCTAGCGAATAATATAATATAAATAAAAATACCGTACAAAAATAAATATGGAAACATGTCTGCACGTTGTAAGATATTGTAAATATTATTGTAATTTGTAATTCTGTATTTACGTAATTTTAAGCGCTAAATATAATAAATTAGTTCGTTTTTAAGGTGATTTGTAAATATTTTAGTGAATTATTTATCTAATAAAGGTCCGTTGCACTTAATTTTGCCGTTATGTATGTGTGATCGCGCTTCTTGTTTATTAAAATAACATTTACTTGAATAAAATATAGTACTGACGTCATCACCGTTTAGGTACTTACCTACTTTTCGTCTACAAAAAATGAAAAAAAAGCGTACCTAGAAAAACCTTAAGTTATTATTTATTTAATATTAAATCATTATCAAAACAATTTCAATGAAATTAACTTTGAAGGGATGGGTATTTGGACTTATCTCAAAAGATACTTTTTATTTTAAGGGATAATTCAATTAAAAAATGCAAAGAAAACCATGTAAAAGTCGAGAATACTAAAAAATACAAATTAAGATAACACAAAAAAGTTTAAATTAAAGCATTTTGAGTAAAAACATAAAATTACTGGCCTAATATTTCCGGTATATTTTAAACGAAGCAAATTTTTTCCCACAAAAATGTCTTCGAATATATTTTTTTTCAAGCTTGTAAATCTAACAGATTATTTAATTTATGTTAAAAGCGTCTTAACAAAACTAGACATCGGTAAAATAATGTTATAGTTAATAATTACATAAATGTTAATTATTATTGATCGTAGTCCATAACAAGCGATGTGAGTGATGAAATTCAATATAAATTAATAAACAAATTATTCGAATATTTTTTTTGTATTTTTATTCCAGCGTTTCTGGTCTAGTTGGTAGACTCCACGTGTATTTAACCCAATGTGAAGGGGTGTGCCCATCGCCGATATAGGGTTCACACACCTTGTGGTGTGCGGGTTTCATCACGATGTTGTCCTTCACCGTACGAGCGTTGCGTTGCGTACATAGGCTCTGAAAAAGAGTCCCATTGGTACAAGTACAGTAGCCGGACTCAAACCCGTAACATCGATTGCAAGCCAAGCATCCGACCACATGTACTTATAATATAGTAGAGAAACAGGCACTCATGCGAAGCCGAGGAGGGCCGCTAGCACATAATAAACGTCGTTTTGTAATGATAGTCGTGGAAAAGTCGATAGCCATCTTTCATACAAAACGGCTCTCGATCATGATAATACAAAAAAAAACATAATTTTATAATTACTCAGTACCTACGTGGGGTATTTTTGTTTTTGCACGATACGATGTAATCTTTCCTGTTATTAATCATCATCATCCCACATAGTTATTAAACTAAAGACGGCACTGCATTGCAATGCATACATATGATTTTTTTTTGTGGTCATTTCGGACCGTGAAAGGCGTGACATTGAATGACAGGATAAGGAATAGTGTGATTAGATAATGTTGCGGTTTGAATGAAGATGTAGTGACCAAGATTGAAAAGGGCATGCTTCGGTGGTTTGGGCATATGGAGAGAATGGATGAAAGTCTTTTTTTTTTGATTGACGATAATGAAAAATCTAAACAGTTAGACGCTTCAAATTTGGGATACAGGTACTACTCAACTAAGCGAATGAAATCGCGGAGCGTACACTAGTCTTATATATAAAAATCAAAGCCACTTTTCGTTGTCATGGCATAACTCCGGAACGGGTGGACCGATTTCGCTAATTCTTTCTTTGTTGTGCTTTTTAATGACAGCAGAAGGTTCTTATGAAAGAAAAAAATGACATCCACTGCTAGGCATAGGCCACCATATTAATAGTTAAGACAGGACAACGTCTGTCGAGTCCACTAGTCTATTATATAAAAATCAAAGCCACTTTTCGTTGTCATTTCATAACTCCGGAACGGGTGGACCGATTTCGCTAATTCTTCTTTTGTTGTGCTTATTAATGACAGCAGAAGGTTCTTATGAAAGAAAAAAATTACATCCACTGCTAGGCATAGGCCACCATATTAATAGTTAAGACAGGACAACGTCTGTCGAGTCCACTAGTCTATACTAATATTATAAAGAGGAAAGATTTGTATTTTTGTATGTTTGTAACGAATAAACTCAAAAAGTACTGGACCGATTTTAATAATTCTTTTTTCATTAGAAAGCTACAATAGCACTGAGTAACATAGGCTATAGTTTATCCTCAAATTCCCATGGGAATGAAAAAACGCGAGTAACACCGCGCGGCACAGCTTTATAAATTTACAATGTGTAAATACATAATTATAGCGGGTAGATCTGGACGTGAGTGTATGTAATTCAATTTAATTTAATTTAATCAGATTGTAATTTACCTACTCAACACAAGTAACACGCGTCACCGTTCACCCAGCCACCAGTTAGATGCATATCGCCATCAGAGGGCGCTGACACGGCCACGCGCCAACTTCACGCCACATCCGGTTCCTGGGGCCGGCCCGGAAGTGGCCACAAGTGTTTCCGGCTGCGGCCGACGCTCTGGGATGCGTTAAAAATGTAAGTACGGCCCGTTAACTGAGGGCTTGGGGTGTGTGGGAACTGTTCATAAAAGTATCATCAGTTTTCATGACAATTTCTGTGTCAATAATGCCAGATTTCACCAAGTTATATGTAACCCTTAGCCAGTTTTAGGGGTTACCTACACTTCACGCCTTTTAATGCCAGCAGCGGGGTAGGCAGAGGCACTTGCTAAGCAAATGCCTACAGTTCATCGAACGTATTTAACCCAATGTGACGGGAGGTGAGCCCATCGCCGTTATAGGGTTCACACGCCTTGTGGTGTGGCGGGTTTCATCACGATGTTGTCCTTCACCGTACGAGCGTTGCGTTGCGTACATAGGCTTTGAAAGAGAGTCCTGTTGATACACGTCCAGTAGCCGGATTCGAACCGAGACCGATTGGAAGTCAAGTGTCTGACCAATTGGATTACAGACGCTCCTCTATTTAATGTATAATATAAATAATAAATAAATAATTATTTTACAACAACACACACGTTGACTTAATCCCATGTTAAGTAGCTAAAGCACTTGTGTTAGGTTTTTTATCATAAAGAACAAGCGTTTGACCACCATCCTGCCTGATGTTAGGCAGCAATGTGGTCTACGATGGAGCACACTTGTTCATTAGGTACCTGTTCACGTCCATAACCCCTAAAAGGGGATAGACAGAACCACAGGTCATATGACCCTACGGCCAAATTTAGCCATAATAACGAGTTAAGAATGTCAATAAGGGCAGTTCAGTTACAAGGTGCTAGCTCATAGCCTGAATAAACCTAGATACCATAGTCAGATCCTACGACATGCCAGGAAAAAAAGCAGCTGATGTATTCTATTTACATCTCAGATCAGCACGGGATTGTAAGTCCTGTAACGTTGATAATAAGGGCCCACTATAGTAAAAGCAAACCCTGACACAAAAATAGACCCATGAACAATTTTTAGAATGGACATGGCTGACAACCAAAAATATGGCGATGACATTTGTATCTCAGCGTTGGAAGTTCTATTGCTTCTTAGTTCTATGTCAGCAATAATAGAGCTGTGTTTTTTTTTAGTTCAAGAATTGAAGTGGCAACGTTTCGATTACATATCGATTGCTTCCCGCCAAAAGGGTCTAAGCGAAATTTAAGTAATTTTACAGGAGAGTGGCTTAAAGTTTAAATAAAGCAATATTTTGGGAGAAAAACACATAATCTCTACCGCGTAAGCGACATCAAACTACGTCATAGAGGTATGAAACCTAGACAAATCAACGCAGAAAAAAAAGGCGATCCAAACTGCATACTCAGCTCATTTTGACAAAAATGTCGCTTACGCCTTTTTGGCTGTCAACCAACGATAGCAGTTTTATGTAAAATAAATATAATAAGCTCTGCAGCACTTATTTATGCACGGTTAACAAAGTTAACAAGGTTTCATCTTGTCGAAACATTGAATGCATTGTCTGTTGCTCATAAATCATTTACGAAGAGTATAATTCATGGTACCAAAACATCAGTCATAAATCGATTCTGAAATAAATCGGATATATTTTTTTCTTATGTTCAGCTTTAAAGCCGACAATTCTGCCACAAACAATGTAGTTCTCTTCGTGTTCAAGTCATAGTAATTCGTCAATAGTCAAAGTCGTATCAAAAACACATTAAAATGTGAGGAAGGACCATCACAATTCAATGCTGCGTGGAATATTACACGGGAAAAACAAATTGATCAAATAGGAGTCCTCTCCTTTACTTCTCACTCTCACTACATTATTTTTCACCACCAGCACATTATTACACTAAATCCACCATATTAACACAGCAATTGCAGCGAAAAATTAATTTTGAAAATGAGAAATAAAGAACGCCTTTTGCATCTCATCTTTATTTCTCATTTTCAAAATTAATTTTTCGTTACAAAATAAAAAAAAAAAAAAATACCCTTCACGCCTTTAATCCCAAAGAGGGGTAGGCAGAGGCACTTGCTAAAGCAAATACCCACGGTTCACCAAGCGTATTTAACCCAACGTGACAGGGTGTGAGCCCATCGCCGTTATAGGGTTACAATTATTGTGTTAATATGGTGGAATTAGTGTGATAATGTGCTGGTGATGGAATATAATGTAGTGAGAGTGAGAAGTAAAGCAGAGGACTCCTATTTGATCAATTTGTTCACGCAGCATTGAAATGTGATGGTCCACCCTCACGTTTTAATGTATTTTTGACACGACTTTGACTATTGACGACTTTATCGATAGACTATGATAATGACACCAACTTGAACAGAATTGTCGGCTTAAAAAGCTGAACATAAGAGCCAAGATTAAAAAATAAATAAAAGAAGTGTTTTTTTTTAAAGAATGCTACTTTTTGAGCCCTACCATCATTTTCCACCACTATCAAACAACTCCAATTTAATTAAGCGATAAACGATACTCAACAAAGTCGTATCGAATCCCACAAAAGGAATGTTAGCCACAGAAATTATTTCCACCCTCGAAAAATGCGGCCTTATCACGGAAACAACTACAAACGCCATAAAGCAATTTGGGTTTCATCGCGCTGTTAATAGAGATTACATTCCCTTATCCATCTTCGATTGTCGTCGGCGGTGGAGATCGTGCGGCTTTCGACTCTATATACTGTATGGTAAGTGAGTTTTTGCTGTAGCATGTATTTCTAATCAGGATAGAAGTTTAATGCATTATGAAATGGTATCATTTGTATTGCAGATTGCCGTTTGAGGCGACATCTAGTGGGGTCTTTGTTAAAACACGCGTAGCTTTTTTTTTGTTGTTAATTTAATTAAAAAAGTTAGTTTTGTAACGCGCGCGTGCGCTTGAGTGGCGGCACACGTTGCTTTTACTATGAAGAGGTTAATGGGTTGTTCCTGAATTATTTTGCATGCTTTTGTTAAAATGGAGTACCTACCTACATAGGTTAGTTTCCCATGATCATTTAGTAGGTTCTCGGGAGGTAAATGTAAAAGCAAACCAAGAAATCTCCACGTTTTGGAGAAAATATAACAGAAATAAACTTTTGTGCTAACTTGACGGGTCCGTTGGTGTAGTGGTCGGCATGTCTGCGTCTGCTCCGTGGGGTCGTGGGTTCGATTCCCACCGCTGACAAGTGCTTAGCTTTTAAGTACTTGTTGGACTTGTCTGAGTGTTTTATTTATATATAAGTAAATATATCTCTTTGTTTGATTTCCATAACACAAATGCTTTAGCTACTTAACATGGGATGAAGGCAATGTGTGTGTTGTTGTAAAATATTTATTTATTTACTAGTTGTCTCGGCAAACTTTTGTTTTGGCATAGGAAGTCGCCTTTGTACTTCGTTTATTGGAGGAAATACACCTTTTAAACCTTCCCTGGACTTCCACGAATAATTCAAGACCAAAATAAGCCAAATCGGCTCAGCCGTTCTCGAGTTTTAGCCAGACTAAAGAACGTCGATTCATTTTTATTTATCTGTGGTAATTTGGAAAAGGGGGATAAGTAAAAAATACCAACTTTACAGTAGTGTCAGAAAACCGAATCGCGGCGTGGGTGGTTTTGGTTGATGTCTTACAAATTCTTTAATGTTTAAAATGTATTTATGATACAAGATTTAGAGCGTAAGGAGATCAGTGCAGTCAACGCTCTTTTTCCATATCAAAAAATACCTTTAATACATTTGTCTCATTATGATCATTTAATACATTAACTTGAATGACCCTTAATTTTTTTTTTAATCACTATGAACGAGCTTTTGACCACCATCCTGCCTGATGTTAAACAGCGATGTGGTCCTTAAAAATGCATATTTACGACTCATCTCCTTTTTACCTTAAAATGAATGTGATTAGCCGTGTAGTGACGGCGAATAGTATACATGTGTCACCACCCCAGCCCAACTTTTCCCGTCATGGGGATCCTAAGAGGCGAGCGAGGGAGCTCTCCAGAGAACGGGCAGCAGCGCTCTCTGTGAGTTAAACCACAACACCACTGCGATCGCCAACCCGCTGCCAAGCGTGGCGATTACTGGCATTTCACCCCAAATGACGGATCTCATTGGGGGAGGCCCTCGTCCAGCAGTGGACGTTATGTGACTGATGATGATTTGTTCTCTGATTTCCATTAACACAGTGCTTTACTAGCTTAACAGGGAATGAAAAGGCAATGTGTGGGTTGTTGTTGAAATATTATTTATATAGTTGCATTAAAAAAATAAGTCACAGTGGCGTCGAAATGGAGAGACTTAGGCCATCCAGCAGTGGACGAATACAGGCTGACGATGACGTTTTTTATGGAACGAATCAATAAAATCTTACAATTACGTATATAGAATTGGAAATGGATCCAGTTTTGGATCATTCGAGGTTGATTTTAAAATATTCAGCAAACGGCCGATGGCCCATATCCGCCGGCCTTGCCATTTTACTTAAAAACGCAGTTTCTTAAAGCTCAAGGTCTCTCTAAGTAGCAGACGAATGTCTATAGTTGTCAATTTCGTCTGCTACGTATTTAATTTATTGCAAAATTTATTGTTATCGATACTAAAAGCATCGTTATAAGAGTCATTAGATACCGTCAAATTTATTGTTGGCTTCAAAATTAATGTTTAATTGTTTGAAAATAATAGCTTCACAATACTTTTAATCAATAAAAAGATAAACTGCCTTGTTACTGTAGCTCCAGTTATATATTTAAAAAACTAGCTTTCCGGCCGCGGCTTCGCCCGCGTGGACTTCGGTTATATTGCGGTATAAAGGACAACTATAACAAAACTTCGAAAATCTAAGTTTCCCTCGGGAATATCATTATTTTCCGGAATAAAAAGTACCCTGTTATTTAATCCGGACTTCTAACTCTAACGTATGTAAAATTTCAAAGCAATCGGTTCAGTAGTTACGGCGTGAAAGCGGAACAAACAAACAAACTCACTTTCCGATTTATAATATTAGTAAGGATAATACGAACTCTGTTTCTGCTAATACATGTCATGAAAGGCAACCTGTTAGGATATGTAGGTAGGTTTAGGCTTCGGCCTTGTAGACCCTGGAGACGAAAAGAGCTACGGCGAACTCCTGCATATCGTAAGTGGTGATAAAACGGAGGAAAAGGGGTTTGTGAACAGGGGCCTGGATGGCCACTGGAGGGATTTTAGTCGGTGTGAGTCCCACGTAACCCAGTGACTCCCCTGTGCAGCTGGGTATTCATAACGGATTTCCCCTTAGAAAACAAAAAGAAATAAGAATGTACACCATTCATCCCACTTTAAACAATCCTACTAATATTATGAAAGCTATCTTTGAATGTGTATGTTTAATTTTGTTAGGTCCTAGCACCAGAAATTATTGAACTGACTTCGACGAAACTTTGGTATGGAAATAGATTCCAATCTGGATGAAAACACAGTGTAATATATTTTATGTTCGCACTGGAACGGAGTAAGCGAAATCAACCCACAGCTAGCATAGGTGTAATTTTATTAAAATCTTTCCAAAATACAAGACAGTTTATCTATTAGACACGTGAAAAGATACGTAGGTAGCAATTGTATCTTATCACTTCTGGACAGACATAACTCACCTACTTGAAATGCACAACTTCATGCTAAAACGAAAAAGTAAAAAATCAAGATCTACTTTTTTTATTTTGGGGTTTTCCCGCGCACAATGTGTACGTTGTTACGGCACGCGCGCACTTTATAGCGGGCACTTATTGTGTTCCGGGAGCAAACCATTCGACCAGTCAGAGCCAGCTAGAGGTCAATGGAGGTTTATTGTAATGGCTGAAGTTATCTTGTCTCTTGAGGTTTTACAAATAAAACCAGTAGGCTTCAATCCCGCTTGCAATGTTATCGTAT
>SJJU01018747.1:0-13855 GCA_012932125.1 Conopomorpha cramerella
GTTGTCCTTCACAATACGAGCGTTGCGTAGATAAGCTTTCAATAAGAGTCCAATTGCTACTGGTCCAGTAGGTCCAGTAGCTAGACTCGAACCCGCTTGCAAGTCAAGTACCCGACCAACTGGACCACAGACGCTTAAAAACAAATAAATATCTTTGACAATGATAATAAAGTACCTTAGCGCATGTGTTCAGCTCAGTTTATAATGGAACAATATAACAGATAAGTTACTCCAGTACTCTGTTGTGCCAACGAAAAATTTAAATCGATTTACTACTTCACCGGGAATCCGGGTCGTAAGTAGTGTATGCTACTTCGCGATTTCAAACTTCTCTAGAACTCGCTCCCCATTATACTTCCGTGCACCCACAGTTCAATGATCACTGGTCAATGTTACTGTTTTCGTGACACGAACGAGCTGATGCGGACGAAAGAGTTTGAACATTTTAACGTGGTCTATCTAATGGGTGTTTTTTTTAAGAAACGCGAGGTCACACGAAAAGTACAGTTTCGATTTATGTGTGCCACGACAGTACTAGAAGAGTATAAATCACAAGTATTCACAAGTTGCCGCCACTGTAGTTGAAACTATTCCCTCTCGAGATAAGCTGCAAAGTGTTCATTATACGGATAAATAACTTTGCTCAGTGACAAATCACTGTAGTGGAAACGTTGAGCGGAAGAATGGTGTTTTATTTATGGTGTGAAGTAAGGTGAATAAAGTATATAGTTGCATATCTTTCGTTTCCCAATATCTTTAACAGATTTTATTCTTTTCATTTACACCAGTATTTGTCCATCTACACACATCAAAAGTGTCTAGGGATCAAGTTCATTTTAGAAGATTGCAATCAAGAGTATATTTTACAAAAGCTGAAATTCATTCATAATTTATTCAAAATGTGTTGATAAGCCATTGAGTTACCTGATATCCATCAGATGTCTAAAGAATCAATCTACCCGACAAAAGAGTATACGAACATGTAAAGCAGTATGTTCCAGAATCAAAGAGCTAGTCCAAAGACGAAAGATCATACAATGAGTTTCTTGTTTCCCACTATCTTTGACAGAATTTTTTCTTTTCATTTACACCAGTATTTGTCCATCTGGGTTCTAATCAGAAGTGCTGCCAACTTAGAAGTTATCTGATATCCAAAGATTCCATCTACCCGACAAAAGAGTATAAGAGCTAATGTACGTATGTTAAGAAGTATGTTCTAGAAAAGAAAGCACAAAAGAGCTAGTCCGAAGACCATACCGCTCATTTACAGCAACAAAGCGACATCTCAACATGTGACACTGTTGAAATAACTATCTTATTACTAAGGATTTTTTTCACAATAAAAAAATATTGTGAAATATTTCATATTACAAATAAACTAGTTACAACTCTTCATTTCCCACTATCTTTGACAGATTGCTTTCTTCTCATTTAAACCAGTATTTGTCCATCTAGGTTCTAATCAGAAGTGCTGCCAACTTAAAAAGTTATATTATATCCATCTCGCTCATTTACTGCAACAACGCGATATTTCACAATATTTTGTTATTGTGAAAAGAATCCTCAGTAATAGTAATAAGATTGTTATTTCAACAGTGTCATATTTTCAGATATGGCGTTGTACGAGCGATCTGATATCCAAAAATTACATCTACCCAACTAGACATTATACGAATTAATGTAAGTCCAAGTAGGCGTCAGCAACAAACTCCAAACTAACATCATCGATAAACACAACGACTACACCAAGTTTAATACAATATGTAAATGACACTGCAAGTCAAGATGATCAATAATTTTGAAGCAACAACAATCAAAATCAATCAACACTCTCTACACAAGATTGATTGGCTGTGTTGGCAGATCATCCATCATGCTAGATGCAATGACTTCACCATATACTGCGTGTAAAAGGACCCTGAGCAATGGTCTTAGAAACATTATTAGGCCTCGTCAATATGAACATCCTTTACTATGGTGACAATTCTGGGGAAGCGCAAAAATATTTTTATTATCTCCATACAAAATAGATATTTTTTTGCCGCGGGAGAGGAAATTTTGTAACAATGTCTCCATAGTGCACACATCAAAAGTGTCTAGGGATCAAGTACATTTTAGAAGATTGCAATCAAGAATATATGTTACAAAAACTGAATTCATTCATAATTTATTCAAAATGTGGTGATAAGTCATGGTATGGGGAATTAGGTAGGTTGACATAGGTATGGGGAATTAGGTAGTAGACCGATCCAGAAGATTAGATTTGATTTAAATAAATTAGATGTTTTTTAGAGCTAAAATTGTTCTTGATCCCTAAACACTTTTGATGTGTGTAAAAGTTGTTCATATTGACGAGCCCAACAACGTTTCTAAGATTATTGCTAGTGGTCCTTTTACACTCTGTACAGTCGTCCAGGAACCTGGTCCACCACCCCAAGGTTGAAACTCAAGCTAATGTCATTAGACATTAAGGTTCATTCTTTACTTGTCACAATATGACAACTCTACCTTAATGATGTTTTAGTGACACAGGAAGTGTCATCAAAACTAATAGAACATTTTCTTGGGTGAATGTACTTGACGATATGGAAATGGCCGACAGACATGCTCCAAGGATCCGATTAAATAAATTACATTCACTACCTGAATATTATTAAAGTTGCTACACAATGCTAATTCAAGGTTAGTTCTTTCGGTGCTAGTTTTGATATCTTTTATTTCTTTCACTTTTCTATACATAAGAATGGGATAGAATTTCCATGTTTTGACTATAGTGTGTGAAAGTCTGATATTTTGAAATGCTTTAAGTAGTTAAATATCAAAAGAAAGTAGAACGGATTTCCTGAATGTAAGTGTAATATGAGTATCTGCGCATAAAACATCTCCCACATTTTAGGGTTAAGGAAATATTATATTTATACTTAAGTAGTTAATGAAAACAGTATCGGAATATCGAAATTTTAGCTCGAAAATTGATTTCGGAAGCTGGTAACATTACCAGCAGCGGAATTTCGCCGAGTCATTTAAAATCCGTGGCCACATCCACTGACCTCATCCGAAGCCAAATTATGCGAAAAGGACGCACTTCATTTGCCTGTAATTGGGCATGGTGTGCCGAGGGCAACCGTATCTCCCCGACGTTATAATGATGATGACAGAATAATGGCGTGCCTTGCCAAATATGCCGAGATTCTCGGGAAGGTATCATCACGGGCCATGGGAGAGACTTGGAAATGCTACCAAATTAATGTGATTTGAAACTTAATTTGATGTAGTTTATTCCAAATTGATATGGATAGAAAGAAAGGAGTCAAAATAATTCAAGGCGTATTAAATTAAGACAGACGTGCTAAAATCTATTTTTTAGAAAAATTGGAATATGATCAAAACAATGCTGCAATAAAGATGTAGTCAGCTCGTGACCACGGCACATATAACTCTGTTAAAACGTCGGGAAAATGTGTCGGTACATATCAAACGCGCCCAAGTCAAGTGGTCAGTAATTTTGAGTTTTTTCATATTTCTAGTTCAGCGAAAAATGGCGGTTATTCTGCTTCTAGATTAAACCAGTCAAAGTCCACCGCTTGTCCACCACAATCATACACTTTTTTCAGTATCGACACAAATAACGAAGGTAAGCTGAATGCTTATAATTCTTTAATTTTCGCTCTATAATACCGTTTTAATCTTTTAATATCATGTCAGTGCGTTCCCGTGTTAAGTTCTTAATTTGCTCTGAAATGAAACCGAATACACGACAACTCAGAATTTACAGTAACACTTTGTATGGCAGAATTTAGTACCTACGTTTTTTCATGAGCAGTGTATGAATTAAGTGCAAAGCTTCCGGCAGTTTTACTTACAGATGCACTTGAAGAATAATTTAGTTCAAGAAGCAACCTCGTAATTGAACACTTGAATCTGTACTAAAAACTTTAATGCAATATAACTGGCAGGATAGAATTGTGTAATCAAAAAAGTATACGAGGTTCTTAATTTAAAAAAAGGTCTAGCTAAGATCCATCATGTCGTCTTTGTGAGTCATTTTTCTTTACCTGTAGAATTAGATAAATCTTGAAATGAGACCATCCGACGCGCGTACATAACATTCGAAACTTAATTCTTTTAATTTCGAGCCGAACGACCGGACATCCAGGTCACACGCATAGGCACGACTCATTAAAAAAATTCGTCAGTAAATTCGGTGGTGCGAAATTTTTGAATTTGGAACACTGGAAGTTCATTTTTTTCATAATGAACAGTCGATGGAACGTGCACAGTTCCGCTAATGGATTATGTAATTAGGGACACGTGAAGATTGTCGAAGCGACACCTGTCTGGGACTGAAACGCGGTTCCTGCACAGAGCAGGAATTCAATCATATTCAAGGATAAATGAGTTTACGGTTACATCCACCGCATCTCATTACTTAGCTTACTCTGTGTCTACCTGCGACTTTACTACTGGCTCGTTATAACACCTACACTCCAGGTGTAATTAGAATAGTTCACTCAGGTTTTATAGAATTGAAATGCTGGTTTGTCATTATGTTTTGCATAAATGAAAATGAAGTAGCGAAATGTTCGCGCACTACAAATGCAATTACCAAACTAAAATTCTTTAGAAATGGAACGGGAATAATACAGGTAACAATATAATTACAGAGAGTTGAAAACTTATCTACAGATAGCCGATAAAATTTACCATCAAAGATTTTATTTCACTTTTCTCGAAAACAAAATCTATACAAAACTAGTTAGTTATGTAAATCTATTATTTAAAAAACAAAGCCACTTTTCGTTGTCACGGCATAACTCCGGGACGGAGTGGAGGAGTATTAATGACAGCAGAAGGTTCTTATGAAAGAAAAAAATCACGTCCACTGCTGGGCACAGGCCACCCTAGACATTCATATAGTTAAGACAGGACAACGTCTTGATCGTCTCAACTTTTGATGTGTGTAATAATAATACATACATACATACAATTCACGCCTGTCTCCCAGAGGGGTAGGCAGAGACTACAGATCTCCATTTGTCACGATCCTGACATACCCCTTTCGCTTCATCTACATTCATACATCTTTTCATAAATGACCTCCGGTTTCGAGTACTTTTCACGCCACCTTCGGTCAGGACATCACCAATCTGGTCTTTATATGTCCTTCTGGAGCGACCTCTACTCACCCGGCCCATTACATCACCCATATAAATGTAATAATAATAATAATCTTTATTTCAGAAAAAATGAACAGTTTAACAGTACAGTAAAGTGATCATATTAATACAATTACTTGGTCTGTTACAGAGTGTCACTACTCCTCTAAAAAGGGCAGAGCCCTGTGGTAAGAGATGAGTAGATTGCTCATTCCCTAAAAAGAATTCATTGTCTGCCGGTTAAATATTAATGTACATTAATGTAGTAATGAAGCGTCTGTGGTCCAGTTGGTCGGATACTTGACTTGTAACCGGGAGGTCCCGGGTTCTAATCCGGCTACTGGACGTGTACCAATGGGACTCTTTTTCAGAGCCTATGTACGCAACGCAACGCTCATACGGTGAAGAACAACATCGTGATGAAACCCGCGCACCACAAGGTGTGTGAACCCTATAACGGCGATGGGCTCACCCCCTGTCACGTTGGGTTAAATACGCTTGGTGAACCGTGAGTATTTGCTTTAGCAAGTGCCTCTGCCTACCCCTCTTTGGGATTAAAGGCGTGAAATGTATTTTTTTTAATGTGTAGGTACATATTCAGTTTACACGATACAATACCACCCTCAAGTGAAATCAGAGACCATAATCCGTTACACGCCAAGGTTTCTAACCGTCACGTCAAGTCTTAGCCAAGGCAAGGGGCCACATCATGGGCCCAACGTTAATCCTTTAGCCGTCGCACCTCAAATTAACATTTAAACAAGTTTTATGTAAATAGCCGGGGGATTAATTCGAGGTGTTTTATTTGCGATAGCAATCGTTGACAGCTCGTGAAGATTCCATACTCCGGTGCGAATTGCTTTTATACAAAAAAAAAAACTTGCTCGCTGTAATAATAACAATTTGAACTGTCGGGTCTTTTTGCCGAAATAATTGGAGTAATGGAGTATGTGATGACTGCTTTGTGATTCATTGAAGTGGATAAGAGGAAGAACATTCTTATTTCAGTCGTATATTCGTTTTCCGTTGTTTGTTATTTTACATATTGCTTGTGCGAATAATTATCATTTTGTATATACCATTTTTTTGTTATTTAATCTACATGCATGTTACCCAACTGTCAAAATTGTAAATATATAATATTTTCATTTCAATGTACGCTAATTGCAAATCTCGAGCAACTCTATACGTACGTGCGTATGTGGTCCAGTTGATCGGATACTTGACTTGTGATCGTGGGTTCGACTCCGGCTACTGGACGTGTACCAATGGAACTCTTTTTCAGAGCCTATGTACGCAATGCAACGCTCGTACGGTGAAGGACAACATCGTGATGAAACCCGCACACCACAAGGTGTGTGAACCCTAAAACGGCGATGGGCTCACGTGTCACGTTGGGTTAAATACGCTTGGTGAACCGTGAGCATTTGCTATAGCAAGTGCCTCTGCCTACCCCGCTTTGGGATTAAAGGCGTGAAGTGTATTTATTTTATTTTTTTTATTTTTATGACAGGGGGTGAGCCCATCGCCGTTATAGGGTTCACACACCTTGTGGTGTGCGGGTTTCATCACGATGTTTGTCCTTCACCGTACGAGCGTTGCGTTGCGTACATAGGCTCTGAAAAAGAGTCACATTGGTACACGTCCAGTAGCCGGACTCGAACCCGCGACCTCCCGGTTACAAGTCAAGTATCCGACCAACTGGACCACAGACGCATAAGAAGTCACTACAGAAATAAAATACCACCATAACGATTTGTAAGAGCATAACAAACATGCACTTGGATCAGATTTACTAGAAGCAAAGAGAGAACGACGACGGCTTCCCCTTCGTAGTTGATTCAAATTTAATCCCGTGTACGGGAACGGATTTTTGTCTAAGCCTTCTTTTTTTGGGTTAGTTATGAGCGTGGTTTTCTTATTGGACTGCGAGGCACCGGCTTTACGTTGTTCCTGTTCATATTCTACCAATTCTTTGTCAGTTTAAATATTATTTTCTTGTATTCTGTTTTTGTTGTTATCCATTTTTTTTTCCTGTCACGTTGGGTTAATTACGCTCGGCAAACCGTGCGTACTTGCTTTAGCAAGTGCCTCTGCCTACCCCTCTTTGGGATTAATGGCGTGAGGTGTATATATTTTTTTTCTCGTCTATAGCGGAAAAGGTGACGTTTACGACCGTTTCTTTTTATTAGACTTCAATTTAAAAAAAGGAGGAGGTTCTCAATTCGTCTGTATTGTTTATGTTTGTTACCTCAGAACTTTCGCCTGGGTGAACCGATTTGGATGTTTATTTTTTCTATTTGAAAGCTGGTGCTTTCCGTTTGTTCCCATATAAATTTGGTTCAGTTCCGATAATAGCATCCATAAGAAAACCACATATATGTCAAATTTACTGGTTGTAGTTACGTACGTTTCTTTTTTCTTTAAGTTATTACTACAAAAGTTTATATGCCGCCATTTTTGTTTTTCAAGTTCTTGCTTTTCTTTTAAGCCAATTACCACTCGATATAGGGATGGTTGGTACCACCCCTTTAGTTAGGTACCGCCTCAAAGGGCATATTAGTGCTTGCATTGTTTTTTTAAAACCCTACTATGGATATTGGGGTATTGTAATCGTTGAGTGGAGTGTAATAAAAAGCTGTTGTGTGAGTCTACCCCCCGATTCGTATTGTTATTTCTGTATTAAATGACAATACAATATGTGCCATTAGAGGCACACTTTATTTGAGTAAACGCCCTAATATCAAAGCATGTTATAAAAAAATATGTGTAAAAATATATATTTTAACCCCTACTAATATGTTACTTAGTGATAGTTTAATTTTTCTATTTTTTTATATTTATTAAATAAAATTGAATTGATGTTCGTGAGTCTGGCTAAAACTCGAGAACGGCTGGACCAAAATGGCTGTGTATTATTTCTGGAATTTTACATAAGGTTTAAAAGATACATAAGTATTAATTAATTAATATTATTGGACCCTAATATGCATATATGAAATTTTAAGTTAAGGTGTGCAACTGTTGGGGTACTAATAAATAAATAAGTGATTTTACCCTTACGGTAAAACAAATGTGTTTGCTAGTTTTAAATGGCTTTGAAGTAAAATAAAAAAAAATGAAATAAATACACTTCATGCCTTTTAATCCCAAAGCGGGGTAAGCAGAGGCACTTGCGAAACAAATGCCCACGGTTCACCAAGCGCATTCAACCCAACGTGACAGCGAATGAGACCATCGCCGTTATAGGGTTCACACTCCTTGTGGTGTGCGGGTTTCATCACGATGTTGTCCTTCACCGTAGGTACGAGCGTTGCATTGCGTACATAGGCTCAGAGTCCCATTGGTACACGTCCATTAGCCGGACTCGAACCCACGACCTCCCGGTTACGGTTTAAGTGAAGTATCCGACCAACTGGAACACAGTGTACAAAAATAAATAAATGTATATTTTTTGTATTTTTGTGACAATTTGTTGATGCAAAGTACAAATAAAATACGCGCAATGGAAAAAAATAACCCATACACAAAAATGCTAACAACATCAAAATTCTGTACCTATCACCTTTTTTATATTCCCTCAATTGAATATTCAAACACCGCAATCTACGCAGGTACATACCTATATCTACACAAAAAAAAAATGCCCGAACAACGACTAACAAACATACAGTCAGTAGAAAATTATATTTCCCCTTCGTCACCTATATTTGCGTGTCTGTCTCACTCCATGCCACTTTCCAATTGTCTCGACATTCTATACAGACCAATTCCACGCTGGCCTCCTCTTCTACGAATTTACCTTTACTGAAATTTTAAAATTCCCTTGGAACTTGCGAATGGTGGCGTCGGTGGCGGTGCTGTGACGTTGCCGTGTCCAGTAGCCTTAGCATAGACGCTTGTCTTGAAGCTCTATCTCTTTCTATTGCACATGTCAGAGCAGTAACACATATACTGCGTGTAAAAAGAACCGATGAGAGAAACGTTGTTGGGCTCGTCAATATGAACAACTTTTACGCGACAATGCGGGGAAATTAAATAAACATTTTTCGTCTCCATACAAAATATACAATTTTCTGCCTAGGGAGATGGCCGGGTAGCCGATGGGAAAAACAATTTTTTTTCGTCTTAGACATAGGGTCCCTTGGGGAAAGTTGTTTAGCATCATGAGCTGAGTGACGTTCTCGAGTTTCGACAACGTTTTTGATTTAACGTTGTATAGAGATGGCGCGCTTCAAGAGATACATATATACACTTGCATGCTAAGCCTACAGGGGAGACCGTGTCGTCCTGTGACTGATTGGATCCGACACTTGGTGCGTTCTCCTTTGGGCTCGTTGGAAATAAAACGTCAGTCAAAATACACTCGATAATAAATTCAATTTGCAGCCGCCCGGTGGCTAGGGCGGGCGAGCGGTCCGCCGACACCGCTGTACCGGATTTGACACGTGCCGGCGGTTTTTGCCCGCCATAATTTAGGCTCCGCCTGCGTTGTTACATTATTGATACAGAATAGGATATATCCAATCGCACGTTCAGGAATAAATGCGCATATTTTAAGGGAAAGCGGAACTCCGCGGGACTGCTGCAACTCTGATTCTGAAATTATTTCTGTAATGTGTGGTACCGGTAACAATGTGTGCCTATCATGAAGGGAATTTCATTGAAAACACATTGCCATTAATATACGTACATACACTCCAAGTCTGTCTGTGTATGTCGATGAAAAAATGTTTTGAATTAAAACCCTTCGCATGTTACTAAAATTGGTTTTCATTTCACATCACGAACTTAAGATAGAACATCATCATCATCAGCCGCATAGCGTCCACTGCTGGACGAGGGCCTAGTGAGATCCGTCATTTGGGGTGAAATGCCAGTAATCGCCACGCTTGGCAGGCGGGTTGGCGATCGCAGCGGTGTTGTGGTTTAACTCAGAGAGAGCGCTGCTGCCCGTCCTCTGGAGGGTTCCCTCGGTCGCCTCTTACGACCTTCGCCCTTCCCTCTTCAGTCAGATATTAAAATAAATTGTCACTCAAGGCTAGAACAGTCGTTGTACCAACCCACCATTTCGTGAAGTTTATAAAGCACAAAGTCTTGTCGTTTATTTAGTTCTGGGCCCGCAGTTGACAACTTTTTCTGGCACGGTTCCCGGCAGCGACAGCCGCTGCGTGTTTACTTAGGTGAGGTACTTTGTTAAAAAGACAGTTAAAAATTTATAATTAATTTTGACAGTGAATTGAAACGGTCCTGTGACGTAAGTAAATTCTTTCGCCAAACGAGAACAGAGCGAAATATATACAATGACGTCATCATTGTATTATTAACCGAAGTGTTCAATAACAAATACGTGGCAGTTTTGAAACAGTTACAAAAAAGATTTTATTACAAAACCCGCAGACCATAAGCTATGTGAACCATATAACGGCGATGGGCTCACCCCCTGTCACATTGGGTTAAATACGCTTGGTGAGCCGTGGGCATTTGCTTATTAAGCAAGTGCCTCTGCCTACTCCGCTTTGGGATTAAAAGTAACATCACCAAGCGTATTTAACCCAACATGACAGGGAGGGTACACGTCCAGTAGCCGGACTAAAACCCGCGACCTACCGGTTACAAGTCAAGTAGCTACTACAAGGACCTACTGGACCACAGACGCTCTCTACTAACAAAAACCACATCAAAATTTGAGCGATAATTTCGCCATTTGCAATCTTACTATTGTTAGTTTTACATTTTGTAATGTACATACATACATACACTTCACGCCTGTCTCTCAGAAGGGTAGGCAAAGACTACAGATCTCCATTTGTCATTGGGGTATGTCAGGCCCCTTTCGCTTCATCTACATTCATACATCTTTTCATACATGACCTTTGTAATGTACAGTGTGCAATAAAGAGTATATTCATTCATTCATTCATTTTTTAATTTTAAAGATATAAGCATACATATGGACAGACAGCTCTCTTTTATACTATGTATGTTCACAGCAGGTATTTGTCTTATTACGAGTACACGAAAGATGTTCTTGATATGCTCAGGTAGAAGTCATCCAATTTTGCGCTGATTTAGATTCAAGTCAGCGGTAAACGTGGCCGCTATTAGCTATCGAGAGATCCTTACTTTATTGGTCCCTACACGCATCCTGCGTCTTCCAAGTTAATACGACACCAAACGACATGAAACTTTACGTATACCGTCATAAGATTGCAAATTCCGTATCGCGAATAACATTTTGCAATATCCAATTAAATCCCACATGCCAGTAACTTTGTTTTATTCACTTTGTACTCGCTACTTGAATCTAAAAATAATCAGAAGGTTTTAAGTTACGACATTCTTTGCGCTGTTTCACTCCTTGTACAGTCGCGGATTAAGAATGGTGGGTAGACCTGGCCAGTGTATTGTGAACTGGGGTAATCAACACTTCTGGAATAGAGGCAAAATCGTGTCGACTCGCACCTTCTCAACTGTACAGCGTTCAGAATGTCAACATTTAAATAAAATACACTTCGGCATTTTCGCAAAATAATGGCAGTATATTTTCGGTAATGGTGTTCAGATATTTTGTCTTTCGCGCAATTGTACCTTACGTTTAAAAAAAATAAAACTTTTGCAACGAAAAAAACAGTAACTGATAAAAATCTCGCACGTCCACGTGAACAAGCAGTAAAATTTTCGCGATACGCTCGAGCGGCCTTATTCCAATCAAAGAGAGTAGTTGCTCTAAAAATTTTGGCGTACTCTACCAGCTTTCACCTTGTATCAGGTAACATTTCACAACATGTAGGTACGAGAACGAAACGCTACCTACATTCCTTAAAAATGTAAAGTGGAAATGCAACGTTCCAAAACCTAAAAATTCCCACTCGACTTTCCGCCGAATCCTGCTCCGCTGCATCTAAGTTGCGGGGAGTTTCAAAAATTCATCAACAGCAGGAAATAAACGAGCATCCACGAAAAATGTCCAATTTCCTTCCTACAATGGAATTAAATTTGAAAACTGGAATAAGCTGTGGATGAAACATTCAATATCCACCTTGCCAAGGAATATCAGATTCCATAATAACGTTGCGCTGCGAATGCAGTTGGCTAGTGTTTTATTGCCAATGTCGTCTCGTGGAATAGGAATAAAGACTTGTTGGTGCATTAATAAAAGGCGAAATGGGAAATTCTTAAAAGAAATTTATATTCTCATGTTTTACGTTTGTTTTATAACCTGTGATACTTAGTTTTGTCTTTTGACTGGCTATATACTTACAAGATTTATAACTGTAATGTATCAATTGGTTAACCATACTAGTAAATTAATATGACCATACTTTCTCTAATATTCAATACTGTCTTGACCTTTCCGTCGAAATAGTGTCAGCTGATTGCTGACAGAGAACACTATTAATTTTTGACTTGTAACATTTCAAATAACAAAACCATGGATACGAATTTGGGACCCCGATACATGATTCACCCGGCTATTACTATGCTATTCTCATATCTATTTACATGCGTTATAGTTATCGACATACATACATACATACACTTGACGCCTGTCTCCCAGAGGGGTAGGCAGAGACTACAAATCTCCATTTGTCACGGTCCTGACATACCCCTTTCGCTTCATCTACATTCATACATCTTTTCATACATGACCTTCGGTTTCGAGTACTTTTCACGCCACCTTCGGTCAGGACATCACCAATCTGGTCTGTATATGTCCTACTGGGGCGACCTCTACTCACCCGGCCCATTACATCACCCATATAAATCTCTTTCGTCAATCGACTTTCATCCATTCTCTCCATATTCCCAAACCACCGACCGAAGCATGCCCTTTTTAATCTCGTCTTCCTTCAAACCGCAACTTTCGTATAGTTATCGACTTTGCATGATACTTCAAACTAGTGATACAAGCTTCGTCTAGGTTACTTATAACTTGACAATCCAGGATTATGTGATATTACTGACTGATTATAAGGGACATGGTAATAAGCATAACATAGTGTACGTATCTTGAATATCAATTAAGTCACCATTTCCACAATACATAGTACACGGTACAGTTACCCCCTTACCAATAAACGCGTTGTCACTTAAACAACGGTTATTACAGGTCTACTTGAACTGGTTATTCCGTATTTGACATACAACTGACAAGTTAAGTTGTGCTTTGTGTATCTTCGAAATAGCAATTCCGCCATTATTAGTAAGGCCCTTAGTATTTTACGTACCTACCATATCAGAATAGTCCTAGAAACACAATGTTTGCCTTTATTAGAAGCTTTTATTAGAAATTCTAGTAGATCCAAAATTCGTTCGCGTATTTCTCAGAAATTTAATTAAAAATTTTCCCATTGTTTATATCAAAAGACTCATAGACAATTCACTGGCTTAGAAGTGAAATACAATTCAGAGTGCCTACAGCAATCGAAACGACGAAAAAAGAACGTCTGAAACCTGACTCTATAGTTTCCTCTTAAAACCACCAACGAATGTGAAATACAAACAAGTATAGATAGTTTTCTTTATATCGGATCATCTTTCTATTACCATAAATGTGGTGACAATGAGCGCCGCGGCGATCGTTTGTGGTCTCGAAATCCTTATGGGCACGCCTTGAGACTCCAATCTTGATACAGCGCTGACAATTCAATACCGGAGGACGCGAGATAAGCACCATTACAAATATCACCTCACTA
>SJJU01018752.1:0-24948 GCA_012932125.1 Conopomorpha cramerella
ACTGTGATCAGGGAAAGTTGCGTTTTGAAAGAAGATCGCACAGTTAGAACAAAAGTGACACAAAACAAAATATGTAATTTTATGAAATTGAACATTAACATGAAATATACAAAACTTAAATTACAAAATATGTTTTGTATTGGGTTCTTTTTGTTCTGACTAGGCGATATAGTGATAAAGTTTGAAAAGAGCATGCTTCGTTGGTTCGATCTTATCGACATATCGAGAGAAAGATATAGACAGAGAGAGATAGAAACAGAGAGAGATATAGACAGAGAGAGATAGACGTATGCAAGATAACGAACGGGATATACAAGTTATAGTAAAATATCCTGTGGCTAAGGGCCGTTCTAGAAGGACATTCCTTGGTCAGTTTTGCTATGTCTTTACAGAGTACTGAGTACTCCATACCGGCAAGCATGCACGAAGATATGTGTGAATGTGGTAGTGGCGAAATTTGCCAGGATCATGACAAGTGGAGGTCCGTGATCTCTGCCTACCCCTCTGGGAAACGGGCGTGGCGTATTTGTATGTATGAAAGCTACGCATGCAGAGCGGCTGCGGTCACCGCTTGATTGGAGTGGAGTGAGCCGCTTGCTCCGCTCCGCTGACTTTAAGAAAAGGTCCATTTGGTTTCCATAACATCCTGCCGCCGCCTCGCTGCCCGCATAATTTGAGGCTTCCAGCTTTAGCTTAGAAGATAAAAAAATATTTAGAATATAGTATTGTGGAGGTTATCGCACGGGAAGCGATGACACAAATGGTTTTTTTGTTTCTCATTTTCAACATTTCCTCTTCTCTGCAATTATTGTGTTAATGTGGTAGAATTAGTGTAATTATGTGCTGGTGATGAAACATAATGAAGTGAAAGTGAGAGGTAAAGAAGAAGCACCGTATTTAAGCAAAGGGGAATTTTCAGAGCTGTTGTTTCTCTCAGTTATGACAGATGGCGCTAGCTGTATCAGGGGGAACAAATGTCAACGAAATTACTAATTTCAAGCAGTCACTATTGAAGGAAATAGTTATTTTTTTATTGATTGTTACAAAAGTGTCTGATATGAATAACATACTCAAATGTTAAAAACGTAACTAAAATATAACTGACGGAAGTCACCCTAGTAATCTACTAGTGATATCTAGATAAGATTTTTTTAGAGTTTGAAAATTCCCCATTTGTTATTCCCGCGTAATGCTTCATCCAACATTGAAGTGTGATGGTCCACCATCCACATTTTACTTTGACGATTCACGATTTTGATAACAGACATGTCACTTATATTATATTTTATCATATTATAACTATAATGGGGAGATTTTCTTTGACGTTTTTCTGACAAATTCTCGGTTCGTTGAACTTTGTTTTTTTATGACAGTAATGACAGTTCTCCGATCAAAAATCTGTCAGAAAAACGTCAAAGATAACCCCATTGCAAAGAAATTTTACGTGACAAATGCCAAATGGGCTAAAAGCCCAAGTCTACATTAAGATGAAAAAATGTTATTATGTATACCTACTTCCTTATACTACAAATATTATTTGCCGTGTGGTGACGGCGAATAGAATACATGACTGTGTCACTATCCCAGACCAACTTCTCCCATCATGAGGGTCGTAAGAGGCGTCCGAGGGAACTCTGCAGAGAACGGTCAGTAGCGCCCTCTGTGAGTTAAACCACAACACCACTGCGATCGCCAACCCGCCTGCCAAGCATGGCGATTATTGGCATTTCATCCCAAATGACGGAAATCATCGGGGGAGTCCGTCGTCCAGCAGTGGACGTTATGTGGCTAATGATGAAGAGAAGTCACTAATATGTATGAATTACACAGGTGCTTAATATTTACTTAATAAATTATGCATCAATTAAATAACACATTACCCATCGGTAAGGTATGTACGAGTTTAAAGCAGAAAATTTTAGATATTTTTATGTTTTTTGGGACGGCTTTTAGTCATTTTATTGTAAGTGTAAAATAACTAGGAACTTATTACTTTTGAAAATCAATAATATAAAAATTGTTTTTACTTGGTTATAGGTACGTATATATTGTGAGCGTCAGAACGACTTTACCGAGTGATAGATCACTGTTAAAAGTACCACGTGCAGGCCTAGCAAGGGCGTCATGAAAAACACGACATAGTATAAATACGCGCTGTGATTGGCTAATATCTCACGCTTCGTGCGACTAAGCTTGTTTCCACCAATCGCAGTGTCTGATATGTCTTTCTTGGAGCGCTTTGCTAGGCTTGCTGTATTTGCTACTTTTTACTATAGTCGGCGTCAGCTAAGAAGCAAATTCTGACACATTGACAAATCCATGAACAATTTTTAGAATGGATATGACTGACAACCAAATGTATGGCGATGACATTTGTATCTCAGCATTGCACATCCTATTGCTTCTTAGCTCGTTGTCATCAATTACTAGAGATGTGATTATTTATTGTTCATGAATCGAAGTGACAACGTTTCGATTATACAGTTATATGTAAAATAAATATAATAAGCTCTACTGCACGTATTATGAACGGCTAACAAATAGGTTTTATCTTGTTGTAACCTTAAATGCATTATCTGTTGCTCATAAAATATTTATGACGACTATAATTGATGGTACCAAAACATTTCTCATAAATCGATTCCAAAATAAATCGAATCTTTCCAATATTGTACAACACTATCAGTCCAGGTAACGCATGTCAATCGACCTGTCAAAATTTGCTTCTTACGTGACGCCGACTATAACTACGTTGACATATTTGGTGTTATAAGTAAAAAAAATATATTTAAATAATAATATTGGCCTGTCATTCTGATGTCTGGACCACTGCCCACTTTATTATCTCGGGGTTTTATCTCATAATTTTCAATTTCGCTCATTTTCTGCGACAACGCAACATGTCAAAATGTGACACTGTTGAAATAACAATCTTATTACTATTACTAAGGATTCTTTTCACAATAACATAATATTGTGGCATATCGCGTTGTTGCAGTATATAAGCGTTTTATTTGTACTATAATAATTTATTACCTATTTACTACCTACGTATGTATATGCATATATTTTTACAAGATTTTAAGACAAATAATTTAAAAAAAATATTAAGGAATACGGTATTTTATTTTTTGTATAATTTGAGAGTCTACTTGTTGATTTACTTATAATTAATATCAATAAATGTGTTAGCAATCCTTTTTGGTTTCCTTTGTTATACATGACGGGGACTTTTTTGTTTCCTTTGTTATACAGGGTGGGGACTGCAACAAGAGCAGACACTTGTAAACATAAAGTTAGTTTCAGTTATCTCTCATACTACTACTACCTACTATACTACGATGAGCTCACCCCCTGTCAGTTGGGTTAAATACGCTTGGTGAACCGTGGGCATTTGCTTTAACAAGTGCTTCTGCTTACCCCGCTTTGGGATTAAAAGGCGTGAAGTGTACTACTACTGTCGATTTTGGCGGGGGATGTCAGATGCTGACTAAGTCAAATGAGATAGCGGGACAAACTCTGAAATGGGACGATTATGTTTTATTACGATACTGAGTAGGACAGATTTTTAAGTAACCAGACTCTACGTAAATTATATTTTTAGAACGACAGATTCTATATTTGTTAGATTCTGCTTATGTGGTGTTCGGAGGAGGACATACATTTAGTACAGTCAAACAGAAGCATGAAGTAGGTAATTGGGTGAAGTTACTATTTAGTCAGAAGTCATGTTTTGTGAGCTCATGTAACATTAGCTCCTAAATTCCTCATTATCATCATCATCATTACAGGTCTCTCTAAACAGAGCACGACACTCTCCGAAGTGATGACCTGGCCGGAATGATGTCCAAACAGCTTGACATCGTTCCGGCCAGGTGAACACCATCCTCGCCATAGTAAAAGTTGTTCATATTGACGAGCCCAACAACGTTTCTAAAGACCATTGCTCGGGGTCCTTTTACACGCAGTAGGTATAGGGTAGTTAACTAAATTATGGGTGTCAGATGTTTTTTTTTAAGTATCACTATGTTCAAGCGTTTGACCACAAAATTGACTGAACTGATAATTCATTTACATAGGTAAGTTTACTTCCTACTTTAAAATGTGACTCAGTGGTCGGGTACAGGAACATGCCATCGGGACGTTGCGGGATCGAGTCTTCGGCGGTCGCCGTTTCTACGTTGGATTAAATACGCTTGGCTATCACCTTTCAGGATCAAAGGCGTGTGTAGTGCACCTATTAATATTTTATTATAAAATACCTAAATATACCGAAATACACCCGCTTCCCTCGGAAGACCGGCGCTGCGGAACAACTTGTTTCGCAGCACATAGCCGAGAGGGTAGCTTTTTTCTGATTGTTTTTGTGGTTGCTGACAACTATGTATGTATGTGTTAATGTTGTTTTATTTTTTTATTTATTTTTTGTAATTGTCTGTTTTTTTTGTTCTCTCTTTTTGTTGTTTTTTTGTATGTCTTTTCTTCTTTGTGTTACGTGTGTTTGCGGCACCACCGCCATAATTATGATAATAAAAATAAAAATCGGTGGGGGTCGCTTGAACTCACGCAGGCCCCCGCTGTGCGCGCGACCGACCCCCGGGCCCTTTTAGTCACCTCGTACGACAGGCAAGGGAAAACCGCAGCCCTATTCTAACGCCCGGAACTGCAGGTCTACTGTCTACCCCTCTGTGAAACGAGCGTGGCTGTGACAGGACCCCGGGCAATTGTCTTAGAAACATTGTTGGGATCGTCAACATTACCAACTTTTATTATGGAGACATATAAGGGAAATGAAGAAAAAATAATTTCAATTCCCATACAAAATGTCATCTCTCGTGCCTAAAAAAATTGTCTATTTTGTGTGGAGATAAAAAATAATTCTGCGTTTCCCCGCATTGTCGCCATTATCTTTCTTGTTTGCTACCTACTTATACTATTCAAATATTAGTGGTAGCCTAGAAGTAGGGCAACATGTTACATTGTATATTTAAAATGCTCGTTATAGTATGTAAGTTTACTTGTCTGCCTTCTCGGCTATTCTTAACTTATAAATAAATACATAAATAGTAAAAGGAGCGTCTGTGGTCCAGTTTGTCTGATACTTGACTTGTGATCGGGAGGTCGCGGGTTCGAGTCCGGCTATTGGACGTGTACCAATGGGACTCTTTTTCAGAGCTTATGAATGCAACGCAACGCTCGTACGGTGAAGGACAACATCGTGATGAAACTCGCACACCACAAGGTATGTGAACCCTATAACAGCGATGGGCTCACCCCCTGTCACGTTGGGTTAAATACGCTTGGTGAACTGTGGACATTTGCTTTAGCAAGTGCCTCTGCCTACCCCGCTTTGGGATGAATTGTATTTATTTTATTTTTAAATAGTAAAAGTTGTTCAAATTGACGAGCCCAATAACGTTTCTAAGACTATTGCTCGGGGTCCTTTTACACGCAGTAAACGAACATAAATAACAAACCGACGCACACGTTCCCGAATTAAAAATTCTAGCCTCCCTTAACCCTTTCGGGGTAACATAGACCGGTTGACCTGCGACAGGCGTTTTCATCAACAACTGTGCTGCTATCCAACAGATATTATCTTTTAGTGTTTGATGTTGAATCGATATCCAATTTGCGACTAATGACTAGTAGGTAGGTACAATGGAAAACAAAGCCGGTGATTACGTCGATGGCTATCTTAACACTGCTCTGTGAGCCATATTTAAAAAAAAAAAAATGTGCGCATTAGAACAGTACTTCTACAAAGTACAAATTACTTTGTCCAGCTCTATTCTTGTTTGAGTGAAAGAGATGACGTATATTTGTTCAAATAATGCTTGTGCAGTTAGGTTGTACCGGGCTGTACAGGGTTAGATTTGTTTGGTTTAAAGAATTAGCATAGGCACTGGCAATAGCTAGTTTGCGATCATAAAACTTAGAGGTGAGTCTAATATACTTCTAAACGGTTATACCAATTTTGATAACTCTTTTCTCTATAATGTTCTCAATAGTGTGAACATTTTATCTATACTAATATTATAAAGCTGAAGAGTTTGATTGTTTGTTTGAACGCGTTAATCTGAGGAACTACATACTGGTTCGAATTGAAAAATTATTTTTGTGTTGAATAGACCATTTAACGAGGAAGGCTTTAGGCTGTATAACATCACGCTGCAAGCGAGCTTAGGAGCGAAGAAATAATGGAAAATGTGAAGAAAAAAAAGGGAAAAATTTTCATCCTTGAGGGCTTCCTTTGCGTGCGCTGCGAAAACGGTTCAAGATACCAAAAATATATGTATGAAAGAATTATTCCTCTTGAAATGATCTAGAAAAATGTCCACGATATATACATATTTCTGAGATTAACTCCCTAAAACCGTTTTTGTGGTAATCAAATTTGGCAGAAATTAATGCATGAATTGTAAAGAATTGTATGGATGGATGTTTGTAACGAATAAAAGCTACTTGACGAAGGAACGAGAAAAAAAACGCGCGTAACACAGCGCGGTACATCTAGTGTGCAATAAAAGTTACGATAATTTCGTAACAAAATTTGTTTGTTTCGTAGATTTTGATTATAGAACCAGCTGCTTTTGGTGGAAACTTGAAAATGAAACTCAATGCTGGTCCCCTTATACGGGCCTTCGGGGAATACCTCACGACCACTACCCTGCACGGCCTCAAGTACCTCTACGCACCTTACGGAGCCGATCGGTATGTACAGAATGATCTAGAAACACTTACCTACCCTAATAGTTCGTTTGAAAAGGTGCCGATGCTCCCAAAAGATAAAATAAAAGATCTCTTTTGTCTCATCCGTCATTAGATACGCAAGGTATGGAAAAAAGTAATAAAGAAAATTCATATTCTCGCAACATTAACATCTTGAGCATCCAAACAGTTGGAGTAATAACTACATTTAATTAAGTAGTTAGGTAACAAATTGAAATAATAATTTACAGGACCTAATTACAAACAAATTGACATCGTTTACTGCTGATACAAGTATAAGGTGCTTATTATCCATATCGCGAGAAAATGCTGCGCTTCAGGATTATGCCTACGCGGTGCATGCCCACAGCGCGGGGAGCGCGGGGGGTCAGACATTTCACGCAGGCCCTGGTTTTCGTTCGCCGCCTATAACTTCAAACCAAAAACAATGACCTGACGTTTTAAATAAAATGAGCCTACGATATGAGAACATACAGAAGTCAAAGAGTAAGAGACAATATGACGGGCCCGTTGGTGTAGTGGTCAGCATGTCTGCCTCTGCTCCGTAGGGTCGTGGGTTCGATTCCCACCGCTGGCAGGTGCTTAGATGATGAGCTTTTAAGTACTTATTGGACGTGTCTAGGTGTTTTATTTATATATACCTACTTATATATATATATACCGAAGTAAATATATCTCGTTGTCTGATTTCCATAACACAAGTGCTTTAGCTACTTAACATGGGTTGACGGCAATGTGTGTGTTGTTGCAAAATATTTATTTATTTATTATATCTTCTGTCCCTTACTGTACAAATTAGTAGTAAAAGTGACAGTTCCAGAACAGGATCCAGATGTAGGTACATAATCCATACATTTTGGTGGAAAAGGTGTTTTTTATTATATTCGCGCCTATATACCCGGTGGACAATATTGAGTTATAATGTCTGTGCGCGTTTCATTAAAAAATAGTCTATTTTGTATTGAGATGAAATTTTTATTTTGCGTTTCCCCGCATTATCGCCAAAGTAAAAGTTGTTCATATTGACGAGCCCAACAAAGTTTCTAAGACCATTGCTCGGGGTCTTTTTACACGCAGTAGACGTGTCTTTCTAGGACTCGCTATCCGTACTGCCCTACGGACTCCACATCGCGCGGTAGTTGTCCTATTTTTTGTGAGATCTTTGGTTCCCGTTATAGTCATCCTGCACGACACAAAGCCTGCATGCTTTAGATTTTTACTTCAGGCAGGGTGATATAACATATAACTCTGGCTAATCCCATCACCACCCAAGCTCTACCTGTCTCCATTCTCTCCATTTTCTGGAGACGTGCGCGTTTACTTGCTTTTGCCTCTTTTCAACGCACACGTTTTCTTGACTCCATACAAATTATCTTTGTCCATCCCTGTTTTGTTGCCAACTCTCTCCCTTCTGGGGCATGACGATCATATTACGGAAACTTCGCGTCGGGTCCTCGTCGCGTCTTCCGTCGTTAACAGACTTCATATGTTCTTCGAGCTGTGTGCCAGCGATTAGTACATACATATGACTCTCATGATATAACTCTGGCTAAGTAAATTCAATAGTGCTTCCGCCTTATTCCCACCAGGATAGTCTGGATGGTGAGCTGCATAACGTCTGCGTGCTGCGCGGGCGTGCTGTGCAGCGTGCTCTGGTCGCGCTTCATCCAGGTGCCTAACCTCCTGTCCCTGCGCGCCATGGACGACGTCAGCGAGCCCATGCCCGTTATAGGCCTGTGCCTGCCCTCGCTGCCGCTTGCTGAATACGTCATGAGTCATATGTAAGGATTCTGATGCTTGGAATAAAAATCTTCTCTAATATTAAGGCTAGAGCAAGATATTACTTTTTGTTCGTATTTACCAACACAGCTAAACAATAAAACCGCAATCCGAGCTACGTAGGGTATTTTCAAACCATCAACCTTTCTTTGTCTTAGTTCGTCCTCGAGCTGTTTGAACTTCAGTTTTCGACTTCCTATAATGTTATTATTAACTACTCGCATGTATTTGTCTCGCATTGATCTGGTATGTTAAAATAAGTTGACTGGTAGGCCTGCACTAATTACCAAATTGACTTTGAAACGAATGAACACATTGAACAAGCGTTTGACCACCATCCTGCCTCATATTAAGCAGCGGTGTGGATTGTGGTCTACGATGAAGCACACTTGTTCATTAGGCACCAATTCACCCAAGTGACTTGAAGACCTACAGACTCCGGCAAGTCATTCCACATCCCAGCGGTTCGCACTATGAAAGTAGACATAAACCGTTTGGTTCGCGTAGTTGGAATATTAGCCTGGTATGAATGACGTTTTGCCGTTCTCCTGGTGGGCTGATTGCATAGGTTATCATTAAAATAAGTACCTAATAATAACATTATCCTCGACGTATGGCTCACAGGTGTAAGTGACCTGGGACCTAAGTCTGCTACAGTCTCGTAATTGCATCGTTCTGGCATCGAAGCGGCAAACGATGGGCATTACTGATTCCGTTACTTAAACTAAATAAATGTGTCGGGACGTTTTTACACACGGACACCTGACCCCAAACTATGATAAGCTGTACTTTGGGTGCCAGAGACTGATATACTTACGTAAATACTTTTAAATACATACATACGTACATAAAACCCCCAGACACACACAACAAATGCCTCAGCTCATCACTGAAGCATTAGACCGTCGTCCTAGAAGCATATCCTGACGACAAGTAATGCTGGTCGTAGTAAAACAGCTATGCACATCGTTTACTGCTGCGATTCAACTCTTTTTTCTTTTAACCAGGGATAATCCCACCACCACCCAAGCCCTACCTGCCTCTCGGCGTACGGGCCATTCTCTGGAGACGTGCGCGTTTACTTGCTTAACTGCGAGAGTATAGCAGAGTTGTTTCCCTGACCGTTGTCCAGGTTCGGTGCGAAGCACATGCACATGTCGGGTGCGTTGTCGCGCGCGCTGGGCGGGCGGGCGGTGTCGGCGTCGCGGCTGGGCAACCTGTCCCAGCTGCTGGCGGCGGCGGGCTCGCTGCGCGGCGCGCTGCTCGCGCACTCGCCCGCCTGCGCCGCGCTGCTCGCGCGCTGCCGCGCTAACGGGGACACCTTCAACTGCAGCCACGCGATCAACAAGGAGCTCACCACGTTCGGGCCGTGCTGTGTGTTGAACACCAAGCGGTGAATATGGCTGACGCCTTTCTTTTTAATGTGAAACTTTTATTACACACATCAAAAGTGTTTAGGTATCAGGGAACATTTTTAGCTGTAAAAAAAATCTAAGTAATTTATTTCAATCAAATCTAATCTTCTGGATTGGTCTTCTACCTAACTCCCCATGCCTGTATCAATGACTTATCACCACATTTTGAATAAATTATGAATAAATTCAGTTTTTTTTAAATATATTCTTGATTGCAATCTTCTAAAATGTAAAAGTTTAAAACGGGTATTATAGCGCGAAGATTAACCAATTATAAGCATTCAGCTTACCTTCGCTATTGCTATTACTTAGGATTCATTTCACAATAACAAAATATTGTGAAATATCGCGTTGTTGCAGTAAATTAGCATCACACACCACTATTCCGCGAAGCAAAATTGAATGAAATGTGAATATGCAAGGTATAGATCGTTGTTTCACTAAGGATTGCCATACTCAACAAGTGAAATAAGTAACGATAACAGCAATGACGTAATGTGGCATACGGTAATACGCGCTGTCGAAATGAGGAATTAAATAATAAATATTTTACACATTGCCTTCATTCCATGTTAAGTAGCTAAAGCACTTGTGTTATGGAATTCAGACAACGAAATATACTTACCTATTTTTTTCTTCTTTTAAATACACACCTATATGAATAAAACACCCAGGCACATCCAGCCAGTAGGTACTCAAAAGCTAATCGCCTAAGTACCTGTGTAAGGCAGACATGCTGACTATTGCTGACCACTACACCAACGGGATTAAATACTAACTAATGGCGCTAGTTTCGCTAGGTCCATCACGATTGGTTAATTGATTGTCACTGCAAGTTCATTAGACAGACGGCATCATTTCCTTTGGCGCATATGGTTAAGCTTACGTGGCACCATCTGCATTCAGTTGCGTTTTTGTTTGCTTATTAAAACTTTGTATAATTTTTTGCAGATTGAAAAAAGTGAGTCACAGATTCCAGAACATAAGAAACCTGGATCTTGTGTTACACCTGGACAGGGACATCAGTTACATCGGGTATGATGTAAGTTTATCCAAAACCTATAACTGATCACCTAAAACAAGCCCACCACCACCCAAGTCCTACCTGCCTCTCGGCTTACGGGCCATTCTCTGGAGACGTGCGCGTCTACTTGCGCCTGCCTCTTTTTAACGGACACGTTTTATTAACTCCATACAAATTATCTTTGCCCATCCCTGTTTTGTTGCCAACTCTCCCCCTTCTGGGGCATGACGACCACATTACGGAGACTTCGCGTCGGCACCTCGTCGCGTCTTCAGTCGTTAACAGACTTTATATGTTCTTCCAGATTTATGCTATATCCTGTATACTTATTTGACTAGTTGGTAACCCGGTACGAGAATCAGGGTTGGGTGAAGCTGAGCCGTCTGACGCCGCGCGTCATATACATGGCGTCGCTGCGCTTCGAGAAGATCGAGGGCGGCGACAACGAGCGGCTCTCTGACAGCTTCTGCGACTCCGACGAACGATACTCGAGGGCCGATTGTCTGGTAGAGTCGCTTAGCTTTCTCGGGTTGAGTTTGTTAGTAACTAGCAAGTTAACTAAAGTAAGTTAACTAACTAGTAAGGTAACTAACTAGCAAGTTAAATAACTAGTACGTTAACTAACTAGCAATTTAAATAACTAGATCATTTTTTAATGAAACGCGCACAGACATTATAAGTCAATATTGTTCACCGGGTATATAGCGTATATTGCGAAGGGTATGAATTATGCCATCACCCCTAGACGTATTCCGTATGAAAATATTATATGTAACGTTAACGTAACAAGAGGCCATTTTGAAAAAATACCCGCTATGACGCTATGACGCAATATGACGCCGAAATCCTCAGACAGAACGCCCGATATTATTCTAGAATTGTGCGTAAAGCGATTGAGATCAACAAACACCATAATTTCAATCGAGAGGACGGATATAAATTGTCTTCGACGTGGAAACCAGTGATAAACAAAATTGAATCTCACGCGGAAAAAAGATCGCCTGTACAAGGCGATGTCATCAGTGTTGTGTGCCGAAATAGTGACTCTTTGAGGGTAGTTGCGGATTCGTATCAAACCAGTGAACGTCGCAGCCGCCGCACTCCAGTCCACTCGTGAGCACGACGCATGCAACTCCGTCGAAACGTCGAGTAAAATAACAAAGGTAAGCTCGAGCTTGTCTTTAATTATGTTCGCGCCTATATACCCGGTGAACAATATTGCGTTAACTAACTAGTAAGTTAACTAACTGATGATGAAACACATGGTATGTGAACCCTATAACGGCGATCGAGGCGGCTCACCCCCTGTCACGTTGGGTTAAATACGCGCGCGTGAACCGTGGCAGCCGTACAACCGTAACCGTGCTTAGCAAGTGCCTCTGCCTACCCCGCATAGGCGTTAAACTATTAATTATTTGTACTATACTGTGTCTACGTCGAATTAAAATAGAGTAAATACTATTTTAATCCGACGTCTACTGTTTCTGGAGATACTAGGTACTGAGTGCATTTTAAACCATGTCGATTTTTCAAAATCCGATCGAATTTTCGTAAAATTAGTTTTAAAAGGGTTTACAAAATACGTAATTTGACTTCGGCGTAGAAAGGGTATTTCCGGAAAATACAGGTTCATATTTTTTACATTAATTTTTATTTGCAAGGTCAAATGCGTGGAGCTGGAATGCGGTTGTGCGGATCCTTTCGCGAACTCTACGAACACGAAACTGCCCATCTGTCCTCTATCAAAAATAGTTTGCTTGAGATCATATAATATTGGTAAGAAGCCTATTTTCTTATCGTCATCATCAGCCCAACTTTTCCCGTGGTATGGGGTCTGTGCGAGGCAGTGGTGTGCCCACCATATAGGAAAAAGGACTCAGCCTACCTTAGTGTTTTAGCTTCCCGACCTAATATCTTTTCTGGATGAGTAGATAGGTAGGTACCTATATTTCGTAAAGACAACTTACCTATACATATCGATGGTCCCTATTAAGAAAGTCGGATCAACAAAATGCAACATGTCCAGGAGAGAAGATAGAAGTGAGTTTTGGATATTAAAACTAATCTACCTACTTGTGGTACATACTTCAAATTTACAACACTATAATCTTTGGTGTCTTTACGTGATGCGTATAAGTTTATAGATCTTAATATTGCCAATCTAACGGTATAGAAAAGTACATATTCTTAAAATTGCACTACCGACATTTTTAATTGGGAAGATCGATATGTGTCAATCCGTAGGGATTACTGCCTACCTTGTCGTAAAAGCCAGTGCACGCCACTGAGCGAGGCTACCGAAGACGGACAGCAGCGCTTTCGGTGATAAACCACAACACCACTGCGATCGCCAACCCGACTGCCAAGCGTGGCGATGATCACGGAAATCATCGAAAGAGGCCCTAGTCCAGCAATGGACGTCATTGTGTCTGATGTTGAACCTTCTTCATAAAAGTAACGAGGACACGTTTTCTTTCAGCGGACTGCAATTGTATCTACTCGTGCCGTAAAGTGTCATTTTATCTGTCGGTGGATACCGTCCCACTCGACGCTGTGCAGTACAGCTACGACCCGCTTTAGTAAGTAACAATGGGCAACAATAGGTATCTACAGTCTTGGACTGCTGGACTGAAACACTACAGGGGGCTGATTCTACTACATTCTGCTAGTTGAATCGCTGCAAACGATGTGCTGATTTCGGTTTTTTTAATCCGTGCGTAGTAAAACAGCGATGCACAGCTTATACAGATTAACTTGGCCCAGATGTTATAAATTGTTCGGCTTGTCAATATTTTGATTGGTGAACTATCTGATGATCTAACTCTATGAAGCTCCGAAACACCATGTTTGTACCAGTAGCCAATTTGCAAGACTTTATAATTAAGTCAGTGTCTAGTAATTTAGGACAGTCTATTTACCTACCGTCCTACAACCAGATTGACCACTTCCCTTTCTCAAGTTCTATTTATATTGAGTGTAAAAGGATCCGAGCGATGGTCTTAGAGACGTTGTTGGGCTCGTCAATATGAACAATACTATGGCGACAATGCGGGGAAATAAAAAAAAACTAATTGTCATCTCCATGGAAAATAGACAATTATTTGCGTCGGGAGATGACATTGTGTATGGAGATGAACATTTGTCGATTGACGAAAGAGATTTATATGGGTGATGTAATGGGCCGGATGAGTAGAGGTCGCCCCAGAAGGACATATAAAGACCAGATTGGTGATGTCCTGACCGAAGGTGGCGTGAAAAGTACTCGAAACCGGAGGTCATGTATGAAAATATGTATGAATGTAGATGAAGCGAAAGGGGTATGTCAGGTTCTTGACAAATGGAGATCTGTAGTCTCTGCCTACCCCTCTGGGAGACAGGCGTAAAGTGTATGTATGTATGTATGTATGTATGAACATTTTTTTTCATTTCCCCGCATTGTCGCCATATTAAAAGTTGTTCATATTGACGAGCCCAACACCATTTCTAAAACCATTGCTCGCGGTCCTTTTACACTCTGTATATTTACTCATACTCGAAAACGGCGAGCCTTCATGGTATGGATGAGGAAAAGGCGATCGTAAATCGCCTTAATCATGGCGTCAGGACCATATCAAGTCCATGATCTCTGCCTATTTGAATGAGCTTAGTTACTCTTTGTTAGTTTTATCTTTAGAAGATAGGTTAGTGGTACATTTAGTTTTTTATGGGGAATTTTCAATCTCCAAAAATTTCTTACACAGTCTGGCAAATCCAACAATTCCCTTTTGACAGGCGTCCACTGCATACATACATTGCTTGTCAATTAGTCTCCAAAATATATGCAAGTGACAGCTGTCACAAGGGAATTGTTAGATTTGCCAGTGTCTAGATGTCGCTAGTATGTGACCAGGATGACTTCAGTCAGTTAGATTTTAGTACGTTTTTATACTATATCATAAACAAACAATAAAAATATCTGTCACCTTCAATACTAACTGCTTGACGTCAGTCATTTCGTTGACATTTATGCCCCCTGACACAGCTAGCGCCATCTGACATAACTAGGGGAAACAAGGGCTTAAAATTCCCCAGGTACATACATACATGCACGACGCAAAGGTTCACGTTAAAATGGTGACCAGACGTGATTGAATGTAAATAAAATGAAATATGTTTATTTATACAAAGCACATTACATTACAAATAACAGAATTGAGGTACCGAGTCCTATCTTAAACATAAAAAAGAAGCAGGGAAAGCAACAAAGGATAGGTATCGGTAGTTTTGAGTAGAATGTGATGACTAAGCAAGTGCATGTTCTATTTCAGTGAAGGTTTGAACGCGTCCACGACCATAGTGCTCAGAGTGGACGTCAAGAAATATGGCTCTCGACTCTTCACCAGGATGCCCACAGAGAATTGGCTCACGTTGTTGTGTAAGTGGCTTCGGTTAACTGTTGCAGTTTAGTATATTATACTGGACCACCTCATCATCACCACCCCCATCCCATTCCCAACCCATCGCCTACTACTACTTTTTTCTTCAATGAGGAATTTTCTTTTAAAAAAAAGTCACCACGCCTCGTCTAGGGCGCGTGAAGATCAAATTGTGAGATCCTCTGAGGTGTCAAATATGTGTCAATTATGATTGACGTTGTCTTGTTGAGTTGACTTTAAAAAAAATTGTGGGTTGTCACTCAAATAAAAAACAATTAGGAATTTCCTTGACGTTTTCTGACAGATTTTCGGGCGGAGAACTGTCATTACTGTCACACTTTGTTTGGAAAGTATGACACTAATGACAGTTCTCCGCCCAAGAATCCATCAGAAAAAACGTCAAAGAAAATTCCCCATTAGACTTGCAATCAGAAACTGATGTTTAAAATAAAACGAGACAACGTGTCGTATATGTTATACGACATAGACGAGTGAAAGTCTAAGAGTACATACACACATCAAAAGTGTCTAGGGATCAAGTACATTTTAGAAGATTGCAATCAAGAATATATTCTACAAAAACTGAATTCATTCATAATTTATTCAAAATGTGGTGACAAGTCATTGATACAGGCATGGGGAATTAGGTAGGAGACCAATCCAGAAGATTAGATTTGATTTAAATAAATTAGATTTTTTTTAGAGTTAAAGATGTTCTTTATCCCTAGACACTTTTAATGTGTGTATTTTCTGACCCTTACTTACTACGTAGCACTGTATTGGGCATTTGGATCCAAACCGTGTGGTTAGTAGTAAAAGTGACAGTGACATTTGGATCTAGAAGTACATCGAGACAAACAGAAGGTGGTATGCGGCTTGCAAGTCTAGGTGTGTTTGGTCTGAGGGATTGTCGTGTATGAGCCGTGCTGTGTACCTACTTTGTTTGCAAACACAAACAATTTGCTTTTAAAATATCTCTCATACTTATCATTTGGAAATCAAGTCAATCGAGTCTGATAGTGTGGATCTTAAAATATCGACCCTGTTATGCAGCAAGATGTGTGTGGCACAAAAAATGTCTTGTCACCAATACATTTACCCCCTTACCAATAAACGTGTTGTCCCTTATACTACGGTTATTACAGGTCTACTTGAACTGATTATTCCTTATTTGACATACAACTGACAAGTTAAGTTGAGCTTTGTGTATCTTCGAAATAGCAATTCCGCCATTATTAGGCCCATGATGTTCAGTACGAAACACATTTTATATACGGAAGAAAAACATTAATTTCAGTTCAGTACCAATACAATTTAAAACGGAGTTTAGGAAGCCCACAGGCACGGTGGATTGATGATATGCGCAAGATGGCTGGCAGAAGCTGGATGCGAAAAGCGGAAGACAGATCAGTGGCGTGATATTGGTGAGGCCTTTGTCCAGCAGTGGACAAATATGGGCTGATGATGATAATTATGAATACACATATTAGCCGTGTGGTGACGGCGAATAGAATACATGTGTCACCACCCCAGCCCAACTTTTCCCGTCATGGGGGTCGTAAGAGGCGACCGAGGGAGCTCTCCAGAGAACGGGCAGCAGCGCTCTCTGGTGAGTTAAACCACAACACCACTGCGATCGCCAACCCGCCTGCCAAGCGTGGCGATTACTGGCATTTCACCCCAAATGACTGATCTCATTGGGGGAGGCCCTCGTCCAGCAGTGGACGTTATGTGGCTGATGATGATGATGACACATATTAGCGTCTGTAGTCCAGTTGGTCGGATACTTGACTCATAACCGGGAGGTCGCGGGTTCGAGTCCGGCTACTGGGCGTGTACCAATGGGACTCTTTTTCAGAGCCTATGTACGCAACGCAACGCTCGTACGGTGAAGGACAACATCGTGATGAAACCCGCACACCACGAGGTGTGTGAACCCTCTAACGGCGATGGGCTCACCCCCTGTCACGTTGGGTTAAATACGCTTGGTGAACCGTGGGCAAATTGCTTATTAAGCAAGTGCCTCTGCCTACCCCGCTTTGGGATTAAAAGGCGTGAAGTGTATTTCTTTTACTAAATATTCAGAACTAAACTCATTACTCAGAAACACATGAAATATTCAGATATAGTCATTTATTATTCAGAAACACATTAAATATTCAGAACTAAACTCATGTATTATTCAGAAATACATTAAATATTCAGAACTTATTTATTATTCAGAGACTCATTAAATATTCTGATCTAAACTCATTTATTATTCAGACACATTAAATATTCAGATCTAAAACCGTATTTATTGTTCAGAAACACATTAAATATTCAAAACTAAACTCCATTATTATTCAGGAATAAATTAAATATTCAGCACTAACGCATTAATTTTTTTATTCAGAAACACATTAAATATTCAGATCTAATCTCATCTAGACACGCGGTAGCGTTTCAAGCCAAGTTCAAGAAACATAACTGAGTGAGTGTGTGACGTGTGTAAATTTTACACGAACCAGTTGGAGCCACTTTTGACCCCTCTTAAATCAAAAACTATTTCACACAAACGTATCAAATTTGGCTCATATATTGAGACTTGAAAGGTACATTATGTGTTCCAAACTTCATAAGCTTATCTCAAACGGTTATTTAGATCATCATCATCATCAGCCCATACTTGTCCACTGCTGGACATAGGCCTCTCCAATTGCACTGTGATCTGTTTTCGGCTTCTCGCATCCAGCTTCTGCCAGCCATCTTGCGTAGATCATCAGTCCACCTTGCCTGAGGGCGTCCTATACTTCGTTTGCCGAGACGCGGTCTCCACTCGAGAACTCATTTTCCCCAACGGTCATCGGTTCTACGGCAAATATGGCCGGCCCACTACCACTTCAGCTTGCTAAAACGATGAGTTATGTCGATGACTTTGGTTCTCTGTCGGATCACTTCATTTCTGATTCGATCCTTCAGAGAAAAGCTGAGCATAGCCCTTTCCATAGCACGCTGTGCGACTTTGAGCTTGTAGGCCAGCCGTGCCGCCAGTGTCCACGTCTCAGCTCCGTATGTCATTACAGGTAGAACACACTGATTTAAGACTTTTTTCTTCAGGCACTGTGGGATCGATGATGTTAAGACTCGACGTAACTTCCCAAATTCTGCCCAACCCAGCTGAATTCTTCTGTTTACCTCGTCCTCGAAGTTGTTTCTACCCAACTGCAATGTCTCCCCAAGGTATACGTATTTTTTAACAACTTCGAGAACGGTGCCGTGTACTGAAATCGGTTCCGGTAGAACATGTTCATAGAACATGACCTTGGTTTTATCCAAGTTCATCCGTAGGCCGATCCGTAGAGAAGAATCAGCTAGGTCATTAAACATCAGTTGAAGGTCCTGCAGCGTTACTGCCATGATGACGATGTCGTCTGGCGATTGCCAGCGGGCGAACCTAGACAGACACCTGTCATGCTGTCGTGGGCCGATCTGCGCCTTCGCTGCAGTCATCGGCCTCTTCTACTGCGGGGCTTGAAGTTTCCCTTACCCGCCTGTGCCCTATTATGATAATTTCTACGTGCCATTTTGAGGTTGTGGCAAAGACAATGCATGGCAGGTACACTATTATGATGTTTTTCTGAATCCAACATGGCGGCAGTTACAAGATGTGGACAACTATTTTAATGCACCAGAACAATATGAGTATCAAATGAAAAGGCTTGCTAAGTTTAACTCGAAAAATAAAGTGACGTCTCTCTAAAACCAATATGGCGGCCTTGAAGCAGATATTCTCGACGATCTAGCAGAAATCGTGCATGCACGTTTAGTTCGGATGATTGTGGCCATATTAGCCACAGAACCGATGACCGGTGCTTTGAACGAGTTCTCGAGTGGAGACCGCGTCTCGGCAAGCAGAGTGTAAGAAGCCCTCAGGCAGGGTGAATTGATGATTTGCGAAGATTACTGGTAGAAGTTGGATACGAGAAGCCGATCGAGAAATGTATCCAGCGATAACTAAAATATACAAATAAAATAAAAGTAAATACCTACCTCGCGACAAGCTTTTATAACGTTTTAATAGTGTAATAAAATAAGTTGATGGTAAAAGTTGAAAGTTTATTTTGTTCTTTTTACCACAAATAAACGCTTATTTTTAAAAAGGATTTTTATTTATCATTAGTTTATAATTATTTTAACATTACTTTATATCATATAATTCATCACAAATATTACAGGGTTGATGGTTACGTCGACGCTAATAAACGTTGACAATGCAATGGTGCTATTAAGTGAATGTTGGCAGTCATTTTTAAGTGAACCTTATTTAAAAAATATGTTTGTTGTCTTCTATATCAACAGCAAAATTTAAGTGACAAAATATTTCTCACTGATAGCCGGGTTTATGTTTGGGCTAACTTTCAAGTGCTGGTAACTGGATCCTTCACCCTACGCCTGTAAAGTTCCTTATTCTCTTGGCGTTAGCTTTATGTGCACTCCGCCTACGGGCTGGGCGCTGGTCCCGCGTGTGTCGTACCGGACCGGTCCCGACGACGGTCCCCTCGGACTGAGATCGTACTTCCTCAGCAGCGTTACCAAACCCGACAGCACCTGCATCTTCGCGAACCTCATGCCTGAATGAAAAAAAACCTTTTTTTATCACTATGAACAATCGTTTGACCACCATCCTGCCTGATGTTAAGCAGCGATGTGGTGATGGAGCACACTTGTTCATTAGGTATATATTCACCCGCGACTTGAAGACCTTCAGACTGTACTGCCCAGAAAAACCATACCTAAAAAGTTATGCAAGATGATCTGCAAATACCCTTCTAAGCCAAAGTACTGTTTCTGTAGACGCCACAGAGTAGAAGGGCATTTCTGTTTAAGCACATTCGATATACCTAATTTAATTTTAACTTTGCACTCTATATTAAGTATATCCGATCATATCCGTCATAACGGATAGGATCGAATACGTAAATTAACGCAGTTATATACAGCAGAGCATTGTGGAAAATATGAATGTACGTAAAAAATATGAATATGATGACGTAGAGAAATCTGAGATGGCAAGATGAAAATATGACTGTCATATTTTCATCTGTCATCTCAGCGTCCGTATTTGTACGGATTCTGATCGGATGCAGTGCGGTGCGAATAGGCTCTTACCCATGCAAATTCGAGGTCCTTCCCCAAACGGCAGGTAGGTGGAGGGTTTAATGTTATGCCTGTTCTCTGAGGAGAACCTCTCTGGTATAAATTTAAGCGGATCCGGGAAGTAGCGCGGGTCTCTGTGCAGCGTGAATGCTGGAACGTGCACTCTATCACCAGGCTTCAGCACCAGCTCTCCAGGCAACTGGATCATTTCTGTACATTCCCTAGTGAATATTGGCACAACAGGATGTAAACGCAAGGATTCCTCTACACACTGCCAAAGATACGGCACCTCTGTTATGACGTCGTATTCGATACACTCGCGCTGTTTAAAATACTCGTCTATTTCTGCCTGAACTTTACGCAGGCAATGTTTGTTTTTTGATAATTCAAGAAGGGTCATAGCACTAGTCAACGACGATGTTTCTAGACCAGCCACAAAAAACAATAAGCATTGCGAAATGATGAGATCGTCATCAACTTTCCTTGTTATCTTGCCTCTGTTCCCCAGCCGGTCACCTTCAATACAATAGTTATTTTTCCATTGCATCAAAATGTCCATAAAGCCCCGGGTATTCGTCGGATTACCCTCTCTTTCTTTAATGATATCTCTCAAGAGCCCGAAAAAGAAATTCGTTGCAGCGTCCGGTACTATTTGTTGCCTCAACCCATAAAATATCTGCGGCCACATGGTTCTTACAGTCAATTTGAACTGACGCAACGTGGACAGTTTCAACATTTTGTCGCCCATAAGCTTGAATGGATTTGACTTGATGTTCTTGCACAGCATGACGTCGGTGTCCACGCCAAACACGCTGGAACACAGTGTCTCCATTCCAAACGTCCCAGAGAGAGTACGCACATTTACAACGTCATTATTCTTAACTATTTTATCTAGAAGATCTTCGTACATACGACAGCACGTCTGCACTAAAGGGAACATATTTCTCATCTTGCCCGATGTAAAAACCGGTGTCAGATTTTGCCTCAGCAACTTCCAGCCGTCGCCGTAAGCTGAAGACACGTTTCGGAAGAAAACTTCACTATCGACATAATTAATAATTTCTTTGCCGCTAAACGAGTTGAATTCTTTCGTAGTGACAAGCTTCACTAACTCCGGATCCTGCACGATTAGTACCGGGTCGGTACCGAAGAAGGCTCCAATGTACGGAGAATCAGGGTATGTTTTACAAATTCTGTCCACACATTCAAACTGAGTTTCCCGCTGTAGTAGGAAAGTGCCGAAATTGCCGACTATAGGTAATGGCCTCACATAGGGTAGACCTTTCTTTTTCCAATAATTCTCTTTTCTCTTCCATTTATAACAAAGAATACTAATAAATAAAAACACTAAAGTCAGTATGGCACCTGTTATAATCATTTTGTGTTCAATGCAATAGTAGCACTATATAGTAGCACTATATACGTATAAAAGTATTTGTGCTTAGTATTTGTTCAGATAACTCGTAAATTATAGCGTGGAGTAAACGCCAACAGCTGCTGCAGCAAACATAGTAATGAAACGACTGAGTCAATGGTAATTGTAAATATGACTTAATAAGCAGAACATATTGTATGATACATATTAATTACGAAAATAATTATTATTATACCTTCACAGAGGGTACAGGTAGGTACTATAATCGAAAAGTGATCAGCCTCGTTTAACTTATTCGACGACTGACCAGTTTCTTTTTGGGAAAGACATGGCTGAGAGCGTTAAGGTGGCAAAGTCAGTGCAAAAATCTGGGGACACCCTCAAAATGGTCCCTAGAAATCATCATGATAGGGCACAGGGGGGTAAGGAAAACTTCAAGCCCCTGAGAGAGGCCGATGACTGCCTGGAAGGCGCAGATCGGCCCACGACAGCATGACATGTGTCTGTCTAGGTTCGCCCGCTGGCCAGCCGCCGCTGCCAACTAGCCGGTTGCCGTTGTCTCAGCCGCCTCCGCCGCTCCAACTATCACCGACGTCGACACAAGTAACAACAAGCGTTTGACCACCATCCTACCTGATGTTAAGCAGCGATGTGGTCTACGATGGAGCACACTTGTTCAGCAGGTACCTATTCACACGCGACTTGAAGACCTTCAAACTATACTACGCAGGAAACACAGACTCCGGCAAGTCGTTCCACATCCTGGCGGTACGCACTATGAAAGTGGACGCAAACCGTTTGGTTCGAGTAAATGGCAATTCCACCTGGTATGGGTGACGTTTTGCCGCTCTCCTGGTTGTCCTATTGTAAAAACGCGCTGTGGGTATTAGTATTATGTATGTATTATGCAACTCCGTAGCACACTCTCCGAAATGCACCCGATAGAAGACAGATAGGCTCGCAACTTTGCGGCGATGCTCTAGGCTTTGTAGCCGAGAATCAAACAGCCTGTTGTCACCTATGAGCCTTCTAGCACGCCTCTCTATTGCCTCCAGAGCCTCAAGCTGGTATTTGGCTGATCCATCCCAAAGATGAGAGCAGTATTCCATACACGATCGAACTTGTGCTTGATACAGTGTGAGCAACTGTTCCGGTGTGAAATACCGTCGCACCTTCGAGAGGATGCCCAGCTTCTTGGCTGCGCGTTGGGCCGTAGCCTCAATATAGGAGCCAAAGTTGAGGTTGGAGGTTAGCGTCATGCCTGAAAGCTCCAGCCGATTGGCTATAGGCAGGGCTACATCCTGGATTGAATGAGCCAGATTGAATGGGCTCCTTTTTGCTGAGAAAAGACACGCCTGGGTCTTAAGCGCATTGAACCTGACCAGATTGGCCTCGCCCCAAGATGCGACTTCACTAAGGGATAGGTTCAAACGCTCAACCAATGCCTCTCTGAGTACCCGGATTTGCGGTCCGCTGGCTCGCGCGTCAGATGTGTACCTCTCCACAACAGTGCTGTCGTCTGCGTACCCATAGATACCGGGTTTCAGCAGATCGTTTATATGCAGCAGAAAAAGTGTTGCAGAGAGAACAGAACCCTGAGGTACCCCGGCATTAATTGCCATTAGATCGGACGAGCAGCCATCTGTGACTACTCGGAGCGATCGTTCCCTCAGGAAATCAGCCAGTCCAAACGACGGAACGTCCAAACCAACAGGCAGTCCAAACGACGGAAGCTTGCTAATCAAACTGTCGTGCAAGACCCTATCAAACGCCTTGGAGATATCCAGGGAGACAGCTAAAGTTTCCCCGTGTTTCTCCAAGGTCTCACTCCAGATGTGCGTGACGCATGCAAGAAGGTCCCCAGTGGACCGGTTTCGGCGGAAGCCATATTGCCGGTCAGAGAGGAGGTCATTGGCTTGATGGCTGATGTGCAAGATGTACTGAGATCACTTCTGATATAAATATACCAGCGGCATGCACACCATATAGGCAAAAAGACACTGCCTACCTTAGTATTTTGGCTACCCGACCTAATAATAGAGTTATTGCTAGATCTTTTTTTGTTGTACACACGACGTAGGCTGACGATCTTGTCCTGTGTTTTGTGGGTGAGTAGATATGTAGTTACCTATATTTCGTAAAGACAAGTTAACTATACGAGCACATAGGTAATAATCCTTGGTGATTACTGCCTACCTTGTCATAAAAGCCAGTGCACGCCACTGAAATATACTGTCATGGATAAAGGGTTATCGTATATCCTTCCATACAAAGCCTTATCAGCTTGAACCAGCCATTAATGATAATGTTGCGTCTGAACATACTATTCACAAGTTAAAAAGGGTTAATGCGATTCGTAAATGCAAACCTGAGGAAGGCCAATATTTATCACCCTTATTTTAATTACCCAAATCCAACGGGCAGAAACAGTTTAAATCTTTAAATTAAAGATTTATCGTTACTCAAAAGTTCAAAATCGAAGACCATAAATAGACTAATGTTTAAATTGTTTCAAGGCGTCGATAGACCTAAAAGACGAGTACTTTGTTGTAAGCGTAGATGAGGGTAGGCGTAAATATTTGCGTTTTTTTATCACAATGAACAAGCGTTTGACCACCATGCTGCCTGATGTTAAGCAGCGATTTTTAGTCGTTTTTGCATTTACGAATGTACGTGCCTACCTTTCGGATTATGCCTCCTTTTGGAGTCGTGTTTGCATACAATATATTTACTTACACGCTCTGTTTGCAACGCGATCCCGTCTACAAAGGCTGTTGAAGGCAAAACATTTTTATCTTGCAAACAAGCGTTTGCACTGTTGCGAACCTCTTGTAGAGACTAGAGAATAGATAATCCAATCATTCATTTATTTATAAGTAACAGTATAACATATCATATGTTCTTATAACATAAGATAATATTGTATTTTAAATAAATAATAATAAATATTTTACAACAACACACACATTGCCTTCATTCATCCCATGTTAAGTAGCTAAAGCACTTGTGCTATGGAAATCAGAGAACGAGATACTTTTTTTTCTTTTTAAATACATACTTATATAAATA
>SJJU01018756.1:0-15930 GCA_012932125.1 Conopomorpha cramerella
AGTCAAGAAAAGTCGAAGGCCGAGGAATTGGTTGCACGTTTTTTTTTTTTGGCAAAACAGGGATTACGAGCCCTGTATAACTTAAAGATCAGAGGACAGTGACCGCAAATTGTTATGAAAAAAACTTGCTTGTTCAGTGTTTACTTCAGAAAGTTCCCGAAAAGCTATTTTCTCATTACGCCAGGATGGCTTTCATGGATCACCAACAGGTGTGCACTGAATATAGAATCTAAAGGTCAAATAAATAATTAAATATAGTGGTACATCTATATAATATAAAAGAAAGTCGTGTTAGTTACACTATTTATAACTCAAGAACGGCTGCACTGATGTGGTTGAAAATTGGTGGGGAAGTAGCTTAGAACCGGGAGACGGACATAGGATTACTTTTTACCCCTATACTGTTGGTCGCGTCGCTATATAGAGGGTGTTATAATTTGTATGAAATACTGAAATTGCGCGAATGAAATCGCGGGGTGTCCACTAGTTTGAAATGTAGGCGGATTTAATGTACACTTTATTTTTTGTGAACCTAAATATTTACTTTAATATTTAATTAGGTTGGAAAAAAACATTTATTCAGGAAAATTCAACATAAGAATTTGTAATTTGAGGAACCGATGCGATTTACGAAGCAAAACGTTTCTCGAAACCATTGAAGTGCCTCTTAAAGAAAACTCTATCCAAAGCTTTCCACGATAGTAAAAAAGAACACAAAACTAAGATCATAAACTTTAAAAAACCATGAATAAGTTGGTACGTCTCCGGTTTAATTGAAGTAGTCTCACTTCTAAGATTTCAGAAATTTTGATTTCATATCACATGTATAATATCAGTAGAAACTAAACCCATAAATACGCAACTCAAGAATGTATAAGCACATGTTTCTATTTAAATTAACAAACTTTTGAACTTTACTATAAGTAACACATTGAGTCGAGTAAGTTGTACTTTACTAGGCAGATATCGTTGTATAACAGTACTTAAGTCTTTCATAATGAATGCTGGCAATAATTCTGAGTATCGTAACTAATTGTTCTGTGACGGTAAACAAAGGTAACGAACAATAAATGGTTTGTTAAAGCTCGTTTAGGGGGCGATTATGATTTCTAGCCAGAGCACTCGTCATCACTTTCGACAAAGTTGTACTGTTGAAAAGTGAAGAAGATCTAATAGGAACATAAAAAAAACGACAGTCAATCACAAATACATGACTAGGCATGTAGACGTGCGCCGAAGACGCATCTTCATTATACAGGGTTACTTGTAACTCGACGTATTCCTGGTATGAGGTGATAGAGGAGTTAAAATGCAATAAAATAAACCTCCATATGCATGGTCGGAAATTAATGGTTCTTGAGATATTTACTTTTTTGAATATTTCCTAGAAATTAATAAAAGACGTCGAGTTACAAGTAACCCTGTATATCTGTGTGTAGCACCGCTTCGGTCATGAGGATCAGCTAAACTACCCTGCCAACTCTCAAGCCACCCTGTATTATGAGTGTCAGATACTGATATTCTCTAGATAAAGGTTAATATTTATTTATTTAAACACTGTAATGCACAAAAAAGTACACATGGCGGACTTAATGCTAAAGCATTTTCTATCAGTCAACTACCAGTAATGGGAAAGACCGATGGGTCTGCCAGCATACAATAAAAAAACACAAATCAAAATAGAAATTAAAACACTTTTTTAAACATACAATACTGTCTATATAGATAGATAAAACATCCAGAAGCAGACCAAAAATGTCATGTCATCACTAAAGAATTATGTTGGCGTTGGGAATCAAGCCCGCAGCTACCGTTCTAAAGGCTAGATGCCCGGACCACTAGGTCAATGCCGCTCGTCTTTTACACCAAATGTAAAATAGGAACATAAAAAAGTAAATTTCAGAGAAACTTGCTCTACGTAAACTTAAACTTTTTTTTTGTTTTCCTTTCCTAATTGTTTGTATAATTGTCGTGTTTTATGTTTTTTGTTTCTATTTTGTTTTTCTTTATTGTATCTTGGCACACCCATCGGTCTTTCCCATTACTGGTGGTTGACTGGTAGAAAATGCTTTAGCATTAAGTCTGCCATGTGTACTTTTTTGTGCATTAAAGTGTTTAAATAAAATAAAATAAATAAATATCTACCAATGCAACCTACAACTGATTGATACCATCACCTTATCAAAAAATCTTTATACATTCACCCTAACCCTTTCGAGTCAAGTTCGACGCTCTCACATAGAAACAAAAGCTTTTGTCTAAGTCCACCTTTAACACTCTTTTTGGTTAACCAAGCACCGGAACTATGTACGAGGACAATTGGATTAATCCGCCAAAGTGGGGTAAACTTAAGGTAACCATCCCCCGTCCCGGGGTCAGAGGTCGAATGCGGCGTGAACCGACTGTAGGTCGGCCGGTCGACGACCTCCAGCCACCTGGCGCACACGACACCATCTTACCTTGAAACCTGGCTCCTTCAAACCGGCGACGTACAAAGTAATAATTCGCATAAAACAACATCAAAGTTACGCGAGATCGTCAAGAGCGTGAAAGAATTTTTTCGACATAGAGACCAAGACGTAATTACTTCTGAAGTTGTTCGTTATGATGAAGACATACGCGAGATAAATTCGCATGAGTATCGACTACCTAAGTAATTTACTTTGCTACTTATGTAGAAGTGTAGGAAGTGAAATTAATCATTTTATACGCCGTAAAAGGTGCCATAAGTGATTCTCGGGGTGCGATAGGTATAAGGTCGCTATGCTTACTCGTAGTGCTTATGTTACTAAGTCAACAAGCCTTGTTGAAGTAAGGAAGGAAGCAAGGCTGCTATGTTGCGTATTTCCACGCTTTTTGTATCTCTAAAAGAACAATTAGTGTGCTCCATCGTAGACCACATCGCTGCTTAACATCAGACAGGATGGTGGCGGGGTGGGTGGGAAACACTTGTTCATAGTGATAAAAAAATCTTCGAGTGTGTGGGTACTTTGAATGGTCCGCTTTTTGTTCCTATACATGCACACTGCGTATAAATGGACCCTGGAGCGATAGTCTTAAAAACGTTGTTGGACTCGTCAATATGAACAACTTTTACTATGGCGACAATGCAATGGGGACATGAAATTTTTTTTTCATCTCTATACATAATATCAACTTTCTAGGCTAAGAAATTGTCTATTTTATATGGAGATGAAAAAAAGTTTTTACACGTCTACGTTATGTGCGCTTCCCAGAGGGGTAGGCAAAGATCACTGACCTCCACTTTTCACTTTTGGTGCCTATAAAGTAAAATAATATTGTACGTACTAAAATCGTGAAAATGCTTTGGCAGAATTTAAATTATTTGTCATAATTATTAACGTATTAGATTCCAGAAAGATCACGTTATATTTAATTCAATGAAAAACGGCGGTCAAACTACCTAGCAACATTTCTTACATAAGTCCCAATTGCCATTTTAGAAAGTTACTGGGAAGGCATCAAGTTTTCAAATTATGTAAGTTTTATTGTCTTAATGGAGGATTGTCGTCGGAAAACGAAAAGTACTTTTTCTGAACTTCATAGAAAGAAACTGTTAGTTCATTGAACTTTTTCTTTTTTTCTGTCTTTCAAAGGTTCAACTTCTGTTGCCTATGGAAGGCGGAATAGCGTATTAAGTAGCTGGAGTCTGTTCTATCTTACGTTAAATTTATTACAGTGACTGCTTTCTGCTTTTCCTCGTTGCCAATATTGGAATTGAATAAGGAGTTACTTTGCGAAAGTTCATTGATATGAAAAAATATTTTACTTTATCTACGAGTATACTAATATTATAAAAAGGAATAGCTTGCTTTTGTTTTGTTTGTTTCAATTGAATAGGTTCTGAAACTACTGGACAGATTAGAAAAAATCTTTCACTGTTGGAAAGCTACATTATTCCTGAGTGACAAAGACTATATTTTATTTTGAAAAATAATAGGAAACCTTACTAAAATTGCCTAAAAAACCTTACTAATGTAATCCAAGGTGCGCTGTGAAAACTACGAGTATTGATGATAGAACAAAATTGCGCACAACACAAAAGAAGTTTGGATTTATTGTTTCAAACTTTCGCGCAGTTTTTTGTATTTTTTATAAAAAAATGAAATGAATGAAAACGCGGGGCGTCCACTAATTAGCCTATACCTAATGTACGGATGAACAGTTTGTGCTCTACGCAACGTACGTAACTATCGGCTAAAAAAGACATTACTTACCCATTTTCACAAAGTTCGTGGAGCGCCAACTCATCTCTCGTCAATCAGAAAGCTTTTTCTTTCTAAAAAAAAGCTCATTGAAGCGACCGACAGTATCCTAGAGGCTCTAACTAACTAATTCATTCCGGTCATCGACAGAAAAGTCATTGAAACGGTGAACCCAAGGGATGCGCAGTTTAGAACTAACTACCATATTCGCGTATAGAACCTCTCCAATAAAGTTTTCCTTATTCAAGTTCAAGCCGGGGTCAAAGTCCGGCGACCGTTTATATATTAAAACTGATATTATTATCAAATATCAACGTAGTAACTAAAGTAATCGCATTTTAAGACCATCTTGAGCCATCTACGACCGAGACGTATAAAAACTTTTAATAAAAGATAACATTTAACTACCATGAACAAATTTATTACACGGTTAATTAGTTTGGTGCAAAAAAAGTTATTTTTTAATCATATACGCATAAAAAAATCATCTTCATACAAAATAGTCACTTTTTTGCCTGGGCAGATTTTTTTTTTCATTTCCCTGCAATCTCGATATGCTAAAAGTTGTGTCCCCAACAAAGTTTTTGAAACTTTGTTGCTTGGGGTCCTATTACACGCAGTATAGGTATAACTATTTTTATTGTCATCTAGCTTTGTTGTAACTACCAAATTATGTTAGTACTAGCTTTCCGCCCGCGACTTCACCCGCGTAGTCTTCGGTTATATTGCGGTATAAAGGAATATTTTTGTTTTCCCTCGGGAAAATCATTTTTTTCCGGGATAAAAAGTACCCTTTTATTTAAACCGGACTTCTAACTATACGTCTGAAAAATTTCAAAGCAATCGGTTCAGTAGTTACGGCGTGAAAGCGGAACAAACAAACTCACTTTCCCCATTTATAATATTAGTAAGATTTGTGCGCCAGTGGCAACATTTAACTAACTCAACACATGTTTGTTAAATTTCAATTGTTTTCCTGTATATGACATATTAGTTGTCCTAAATAAATCATTAAACTATGGTACAATAAGGTACGCGTCACATGGGAAGTTTTAATTTAGAATTTACGACGCGGGCTTCTTCGTTGCCATTTAGTATTTCAATAAATAACTTGTATGGTGCCTTTTTTTAAGCGTCTTTTATAAAAGGAAAGTTATCATATAATGTACAACTACCACGAGAACATTAGTTGGACGTAACCATAATAACCTCATGTTAGGTTTTGTTTAGAGATATATATACATAACACTTAAAAGTACCTAGGATAACGTAATTATGTACTTATGTCTTAGTATTCTAAGATATTCGAGGGTAGTTATCATATAAGGATCAGTAATTAAATCTATACTAATATTATAATGCTGAAGAGTTTGTTTGTATGTTTGAACGCGCTAATTTTAGGAACTACTGTTTCGAATTGAAAAAAAAACCTGTGTTGAATAGACCATTTACCGAGGAAGGCTTTAGGCTATATAACATCACGCTGCAACTACTAGGAGCGAAAAAATAATGGAAAATATGAAAAAAACGGGGGAAATTATTCATACTTGAAGGCTTCCATTGCGTGCGCTGCGAAAACGGTTCAAGATACCAAAAATATATGCATAAAAGAATTATTTCTCTTGAAATGATCTAAAAAAATGTCAATGGCAATATATGTCTATATTTTAAGATTCACTTACTAGAACCGTTTTTGTGGTAATTAAATTTGATCGAATTTAATGCATTAATTGTTATAATATTATAAAGAGGAAAGAATTGTATGGATGTAACGAATAAAAGCTACTTGACGAAGGAACGAAAAAAATGCGAGTAAAACCGCGCGGAACAGCTAGTAATAAATATTTTACAACAAAACACATATTGACTTCACCCCATGTTAAGTAGCTAAAGCACTTGTGTTATGGAATTAAGACAACGAAGTATACTTACTGATTTTTTTTATTTATATTAAGTACCTACATACTTTTATACTAATAAAACACGAGACACATTCAACAAGTACTTAACAGCTCATAACCTTAATACCTGACAGCGGTGGGAATCGAACCCACGACCCTACGGAATAGAGGAAGACATGCCACTACACCAACCTAACCTTCTGCTAAACCTTCATAATATAAGGAAAACTCATCATGCAGTAACATCTAATAATACTAAAAGTTCACAATATTTCAATAAAGCCCACATAATTATTTAAGTAGGTACATATCTCACAGTTAGAACAAAAGTGACACAAAAAAATGTTACATTTTATAAAATTGAACCTTAACATAAAAGATACAAAACATAATGACAACAACATGAGCTACTTACATTCGCTCAGAATAAAAGTGACGTTATGGACTCCGAAAGTATGGTGAGAATCTGTGCCTCGGCATTCACCAGTAAAGAAATTGAAAACGCCAAAACCCTGCTGTTCCAGTCAATGTCCTCTGATATGAAATATATTAAACGAAAGGCAAAGAGCAAGGAAGGCAAATCAAATAAGGACCTCTATGACATATTGAATGTGTTCAAGCAACTGGACCCTGAGAAATTACCAGTATTTGTGGCGCGTGATTTGAATAAACTCCCTCCTATAACATTTGATCATGTCGATGTGTCTAGACTTTTAAAGGATATTCTGATACTGAAACAGGAGGTTGATTCTATAAAGAATACTTATGCCACCACGGAACAGTTGATCCAAACCAAAATGGAGCTAAAACAGTGTGATCAGTCGAATAACTCGTTTGACACGATTATTGATAGTCCGCATACAGGCAATGTAAATCTCAGGCGTGGTGCTGGGCGTTCGACCTTTGAACAAGACAGTGGTCCCATAGGATTAAGCCCTTTAACCTACCGCAATATAGGACAGCTCAATGACAACGCAACAAATACGGCGGCGGCGGCGGTTAAGTTTAACGTGACAGCAAAAAAAAGTAGACGCGGTGCGTATATTGCCATCTTGCTCGCTCGCGCAGGAGCTCTCAACAGCGGTCCCTTATGCACAGGCGCGCGTGGAGGCACCCGTTGATAGCACCGCGGTTTCGAAAACCGGTTCTAATCACCTGGCAACAGCAGCGCAGGAGCAGCGAAACAAAGATGTGAGGCGCACTGCGGTTTCGGACCTTACGATGCAGGAGCCGAGTATTGAGCGAATGACTCTAATGATCGGTGACGGCGGCGACGGCGGTGGCGGAAGCGAGATAGGCAATGTTTCGCCTAAAGCGGGTGGCGCATGTGTTCAATACGGCGAGGCTGATTGGACTCTTGTACAAAGGAAAAAGTACAAGGAGCGGTTCGTCGGTAGAAAAGGAACTGCACGGCCAATAAATGGACTAAACTTTAAAGCCGCGGATGTAAGGCTGCCCTTGTTTATAAACAATGTAGCAAAAGATACTGCACCCACAGACATTAGTGACTATATCTATAGTAAATTGCAAGTATCAGTGTCTCTCGAGAAAATAAATATGAAGCAGACGAAGGAATATGATGCGTATAAGGTTTTCGTCCCGAGGCATCTGCTGCACCTGTTTATGAACAATTCTTTATGGCCAGAGGGAATATCGTTCAGAAGATTCATAGAATTTAAATACGGTAAACGTGATTCGGGTACGGCAGTGTCTGGCCGTAATGCTAGCAATTCTCAAATTATAAATGGCTAGATCAACTCAATCGTGTAAGCTAATCAGCTTTAATTGCAAATCGGTGAAGCGTTCAGTTGATTATATCCGGTCTCTATGTGACAGAGCTGATGTCGTGGCGCTTCAAGAGACATGGCTGTTCCCTGATGACCTAGCCTATTTGGACTCTATACATGCGGACTTTGGATGTACGGGAACTTCAGCTATTGACACATCTATGGGAGTGGTAAGAGGCAGACCCTATGGTGGGGTGGCTATACTATGGCGAAAGAAGGCATTTAGTAACGTAACGGTTGAAGAGTGTGTGAATAAAAGGATAGCTTGTGTTAAGCTGGAAGTCAGTGACCGGTCGCTCCTAGTATTTTCGGTATATATGCCTGTCGATGATCCGGAAAATGTCTCAGAATTTACTGAATGCCTGGGTGAAATGAGTGCTATCATAGATAACTGTGGTGTGGCATCGGTTTTCATGTTGGGAGACTACAACGCACACCCGGGTGAACGCTTTTGTAATAAGCTCGTCGAGTTTAGTGCTGATCAACGCTGGCAGTGTATGGACATCGATAGACTGGATCCTGGAACAACCTTCACGTTCATTAGTGATGCGCACGGTTCTACTCGCTGGCTTGACCATGTGCTGGCGACGGAAGAAGCCAGTAAGGCAGTTACGCTGGTTAAGGTCCTGTACGAAATCTCTTGGTCAGATCACTTAGCTTTATTTATGGATTGTAATTTGGCTGTTTTTACACAATTTCACAATGTGGATATGTTACCTTGTAGTGATAGGGTCCTTTGGGGTGAAAGGGATAGTGAGCAAATTAGAATATATCGGGATATCTGTGATACTAGATTAAGGGATATTGATTTCCCCGCTGAGTTGGCTGAATGTTGTGATTATCTATGTAATAATACTAGTCATACTATTGTGATAGACCGTTAGAATGTCATAGATGTTATGAGATATGCAGCTGTACGTAGCTGTAGTAATGTACAACAGCGACGTAATAGGAAATACATTATTGGTTGGAATAGGTGTGTATATGACTGTCATAAGGCAGCTAGATTTCACTTTCAAGTGTGGGTTGACGGTGGTAGGCCAAGATTGGGACAGCTATATACCAACATGTGTGATTCTAGACGTAATTTTAAAAATAGGCTTACTTGGTGTCAAAAGAACTCTGAAAGAATTAAACTGGACATTCTGGCGGAGCAGCATGACGGTAAAAATTTTAGGTCATTCTGGAAGCACGCTAAGAAGCTTAGTCCGAGGCGTAGTGCCCCTCTCAGTATAGATGGAGTGTGCTCTAAAATAGATATAGCTAACTATTTCATGGATCATTTCCGTATCGTTCCAGTGAGGGGACGGGAGCTGCCTGGGAAGCCCTCGATAGCTGTGACTCCTGGGACTGGTCACAACAGTCTTGGTGTGTCGAAATGTTCACCAATTGGGTTTACGGCTCGGGAGGTGGCGGACGCCATAGGGCGGATGAAGAGTGGCAAGTCTCCAGGGCACGATGGCATCAGCATTGAGCATCTTAGACACGCCGGTATTCATCTGCCTAGGATTATGGCTATGATTCTGACCTTTTGTGTTAGGCATAGGTACATCCCTAAAGACTGTCTGCGTACGGTGGTGGTGCCAGTAGTCAAGAATAAAACCGGGGACCAGTCAAGTAGGGCAAACTACAGACCAATTTCGTTGGCAACCACAATCGCGAAAGTATTGGACTGTTTGCTTGACCAGCACCTTGCGGGACATATCAGCTCACATGATGCGCAGTTTGGCTTCAAACCGGGACTGTCGACGGAATCTGCTATTTTCTGTCTTAAGCAAACAGTCCAGTACTACACAGCCAGGAAAACTCCAGTATATGCCTGCTTTCTGGACTTATCCAAGGCTTTTGACCTGGTGTCATACAGTCACCTGTGGTCGAAACTGAGGACGGAAACCGGTACTCCGATTGAGATCATAGATACTCTGGAATATTGGTACCGTAGCCAGACGAATATAGTCCGGTGGTGTGGGGCGGACTCCGAGGAGTACAGGTTGGAGTGTGGTGTGCGTCAAGGCGGGCGGTCGTCGCCGCGCCTGTTCAACTTGTACATCAACAGACTCGTGGAGGAGCTCAGTAGTACGCCGGTGGGTTGCTCTATTGATGGTAAGCTGATTAACAATATCAGTTACGCCGATGATATGGTGCTACTTAGCCCGTCGATCAGCGGACTTAGGAAACTTCTGCGAATCTGTGAGGATTATGCGGAAGCGCACGGGCTAAGATATAACACAGGTAAAAGCGAGGTTCTGGTGTTTCAGCCTCGCGAACAGAAGGCTGTTGTGGTACCGCCGGTTTTTATATCTGGTGTTGAGCTAGGCAGGGTGTCGCGATTTAAATATCTGGGCCACTGGGTTACTGAGGACATGGCGGATGATATCGATATCGAGAGGGAGCGGAGGGCGCTGGCTGTCCGTGGGAATATGTTAGCGCGTAGGTTTTCGCGGTGTTCTAAAGATGTTAAGATAACGCTCTTTAGGGCATACTGTCAGTCCTTTTATACGTGCTGCCTCTGGGTTGGCTACACCCAAAGGTCACTCAGCGCTCTCCGGGTACAGTATAATGATATCTTCAGGATGCTGTTGGGACTGCCCAGGTGATGCAGCGCATCTGGTATGTTTGCTGAAGCTCGAATTGACGGCTTTCATGCCATTATCAGGAAGAGGGTTGCATCCATGATGTCGCGGGTGCGGGGCAGTGACAATAGCATTCTGAGGGTACTGGCTGACCGTGTGGACAGTACTCTTTGGACTCACTGGGTACGGCTGCATATCTCGTGACCATTTTCTTACCTGCATGGTGATTGTATGTACCACCTCATAATGTTAATTGTAATTTTATTTTATAATTTTTTACTCATTTTAATTTTGTTTCATAATTTCAACTTATAATTTTAATTCTATTTAATAACTTTTACTTATGATTTTAATTTTAGCTCATAATTTTAACTTAAGAATTTTAATTTATTTATGAATATTTTTTCAAAATTAAAATGTTTTATTTATATGATTATTCACTTGACATTATTATGTTTAATTGCTGTTCTTTTTATGTTTTAGTATTGTGTATATATATCAATCTCATTTGAATATGTAATGTAATAATTTAGGAATACTATGGATCGTTTATTGATCTGATATAAATAAATAAATAAATAAAATTTAGTGAACAGACTATACGCCTGCGCCAAGTGATTGCTCAGAGACGAAGTTGTATGACGACTATTTTTGTACTGTAGAAAACCATTAAACTTACCTTCCACAATTTCTGCTTCCATTGTGACCTTCAGAGGGTTTCTCTATTCATACCATCTTACTGCGACTGCCAACATATCTCCAGATGATGTCACATTATCTGTAAAAAAACATTTGTATTATATTAACATTGAAAATATTTGTATACACACATCAAAAGTGTCTAGGGATCAAGAACATTTTTAGCTCTAAAATAATCTAATATACACATGTATGTATATTAGATTTACCCCTCTGGGAGACAGGCGTGAAGTGTACATACACTTCACGCCTGTCTCACTCTCTTCACGCCTGTAGGCAGAGACTACAGATCTCCATTTGTCACGGTCCTGACATACCCCTTTCGCTAATCTAATATATTTAAATCAAATCTAATCTTCTGGATTGGTCTCCTACCTAATTCCCCATGCCTGTATCAATGACTTATCACCACATTTTGAAAAAATTATGAATGAATTCAGTTTTTGTAAAATATATTCTTGATTTTGTTAGAGTTAGGCGCTTACCAACACATTTTGCAAATTAAATAATTGTTATATGTGTACATGTAGATTTTTTTTTCTAATAACAGAACATAGGCTTATTTCTTCTTAAAATCCGGACGGGTTCGAAAATACACAATAAATAAAAACTTTGCTCCAAGATCAAAACAAATAATAGTATTTTTGTATTGGCGAGGTAACGTTTCATTTCACGTAAGTCATTGTCAACTGTCACATTGAAATGCTTACGGAACAAACATAATGTCAATCTGTCAATAAATACTGATACATCATCAATAATTTAATACATTTTGTTTGCTTGTGGTTCGATACGGTCGACACACTTGTTTTGTTCGTGTTTTATAAATAAAAATGTATGAGTTTGTGTTATAATTATGCAAATGCAAATGTATTGAGAAGTGTAAAGCAACATATCATACATGCAGTGTTGTGGCACTGACGAAAATGGACACAGGACCATGTTTATTCATGTTTGGGGACGCTTCTCACCCCCAAGTCTCGACTGTGCTTCTTCCTAGTGATAAGTCAGTATTTACATTACTTTTTTAATCAACTGTTAAAATTTTAGTTTTAAAATTAACTCTGCACAACTTTTCCTTCATGGTGGTCGTAAGAAGCGACCGAGGGAATTCTCCTGAGGACGGGCAGCAGCGCTCTCTGTGAGTTAAATCACAACACCACTGCAATCGCATACTCGCCTGCCAAGAGTGGCTAATATTGGCATTTCCCCCCAAATGATCGTGGAAATTATTGGGGGAGACAAATATGACTTGAAAAGTTAATTGGTTCCTTGGTTCTGTCCAACCCCTTCGAGGGGATTACAGACAAGTGGAAAAAATAAAAAACACTTCACGCCTTTTAATCCCAAAGCGGGGTAGGCAGAGGCATTTGATTAATAAGCAAATGCCCATGGTTCACCAAGATTTAACCCAACATGACAGGGGGTGAGCCCATCGCCGTTACAGGTTCACACACCTTGTGGTGTGCGGGTTTCATCACAATGTTGTTCTTCACAGTACGAGCATTGCGTTGCATACATAGGTTCTGAAAAAGAGTCCCATTGGTACATGTCCAGTAGCCGGACTTGAACCTGCGACCTCCCAGTTACAAGTCAAGTATACAACCAACTGGACCACAGACGCTCACAAGTGGAAAAATAGCAGCCTCACTCAGCCATTTCACGCAGCCTCACAAAAAAAAACATATGTATGCATTGCAATGCAGCGCATATATAAATTTTTTTTCTTCATATTTCTATACTGTCTTTAGTTTAATAACTATTTGGGATCCAAGACAGCCAAAGCCCAAGGATCTAGCCCAGTCTTCAATGATTGAGCTCTTGTCTAGTCTGGATGCCGCTGTAGATCCTGGATATAACAGAAATCACAGTGGTGGGAATGTTCCAGTTAGCCTCACTCCTTGGCTAAAACCACTGCCGCCAGCTCTTTTATACTATACTACTTTCTTGTTCCAGCCCTGTGAAGTCGGAGGATAATTGTTTGGGTGACATCTCGTCTGTAAGTTTGTGTTATTAATTGTTAATTCCGAATTCTTGTTAAGTAATGTGTGTTATTTGGGTACATTTTTGATATAACATATTTTACAATCTGTAAAAATATGAACTGCTACTCTAACCACCCCAGCTCCTCCTGTTGCGTTGCGTACATAGGCTCTGAAAAATACAGGGCGACTCATATAGAACAGCGACGATCCCTGCAGGAGATCATCAAGGACACAAAGGGTTTGTTGCGGTTCCTCGAGGAGCTGGGGTGGTTGGAGTAGCGCCGCCCAAATCACGCACAATAGGCGCATTGGACGTCGAGTTGCGGAAACTCCCCGTATCATCTACATCTAGGCTCTGAAAAAGAGTCCCATTGGTACATGTCCAGTGTCCAGTAGCCATATCCCTGTTACAAAGTCAAATATGCTCAATATTTTAAAAATAATTGAGAGCGTCTGTGGCCCAGTTGGTCGGACTCTTGACTTGTAACCGGGAGGTCCCGGGTTCGAGTCCGGCTACTGGACGTGTACCAATGGGACTCTTTTTCAGGGCTTATGTACGCAACGCAACGCTTGTACGGTGAAGGACAACATCGTGATGAAACCCGCACACCACAAGGTGTGTGAACCCTTTAACGGCGATGGGCTCACCCCCTGTCACGTTGGGTTAAATACGCTTGGAGAACCGTGGGTATTTGCTTTAGCAAGTGCCTCTGCCTACCCCTCTTTGGGATTAAAGGCGTGAAGTGTATTTTTTTTTTATTCTGTGACATTATTGTAATTAGTAATTACTGTCTCCAGGTATGCAGAGTATGTCTGTCAACTTCGATACACCATCAGCTGACAGGAGACATACTGTCACGCTTCACCCTGGTGACGGGCGTGATCCCGGAGACAGAGTCACCCGGTCACCTGTGCTCGTATTGCGTCGCGTTGTTGGACAAGTGTCACTCGTTTAGGAAATCGGCTAACGAGGCCGATTTGATATTGAAAGAAGGTGCTACTGGTGCGGTAAGTTTCTGTAATGTCTCCTTTGAAATGTTTTTGTGGTGTCTCCATTGAAATGTTTTTGTATCGTCTCCATTAAAATGTTTTTGTATTGTCTCCATAAAAAAATATTCTCTGTTATGCGGAAATGTGAAATTAATGTTTCTTTTCTATTATTAATAAAACTCACACACACAAAGGGAATTCTCCGAATACTAAATCCTCTCCTACTAAAATCTCCGAAAATACCCTTTTAAGCTGAATTCTACATACAAGAGCGTCTGTGGTCCAGTTAGTCGGATACTTGACTTGTGATTGGCTTGACTTGACTTGACTTGGGAGGTTGCGGGTTCGAGTCCGGCTACTAGACGTGTACCAATGGGACTCTTTTTCTGAGCCTATGTACGCAACGCAACGCTCGTACAGTGAAGGACAACATCGTGATGAAACCCGCACACCACAAGGTGTGTTAACCCTCTAACGGCGATGGGCTCACCCCCTGTCACGTTGGGTTAAATACGCTCGGTGAACCGTGGGCATTTGCTTATTAAGCAAGTGCTTCTGCCTATCCCGCTTTGGGATTAAAAGGCGTGAAGTGTCTACATACATACATACATAATATAACCTCCTGTCACTTGTTTAGCTAGTGCCTCTGACTACACATTTTTTAGTTTAAAAGGCCTGAAGTGTATTTATTTATCGCGAATTCCTTCCATTTAGTGAATATTATTCAACATTTTCCAGCACATAAGCAACTTCGCGCGTCATTCACTGAGCGTCGGCGCCAAATTCTCGTCCGTACATTTTAAACCGAACCAATTTGACTATGATATCGTTCACGATGATACTAAAGACGTGGATACTAAATTGGACATCGATACAGCTGTGAAACGTGAATTTCCAGACGTAGATTACCACGCGGAAGATAGTAAAATAGACATAGACGATAATTTCGGCGAAAACCACGCGGACGACTCAAACACAACTGACGATTCTGACAACGAACCATTAGGTAAACAAATAAAGAACAAATTGAAATTAAACGTTAACAGTAAAAAAGTCGTTATAAGAAAAAAGACCGGTAACGCGAAAACGAAAAAAACTAAAGCGACGAAAAGTAAAGATATCAAATTAACGATAAAGAAGAATAAACGAGACGCGGAGAAAGATGTTAATACAGAAGAGAAGAACGCAGATCCTGATTCGGAGATACCTAAACATCAAAGCAGACCAGCTACATCGGAAGATGGAAAATACTTTGATGAGTATTTTACGTTCGAGCTGCTTTGTTTCAAAGATCAAGTCAAGGAATGGGAGAAGCGACGCGAGAGCAGAAACTACCTCCATTCGCCTTACAGATGTGATTATTGTTACAAAGGGTTCATGTGTGAGAAAACTCACACGCACCACATGACTAAGAATCATGAAGAGGTAAGATTTCGTTTTTTTTTGTGTATGGTATATTCTATAGAATTCCAATATTGTATTGTATATACAATACAATACAATATTGGGCTCATCTAATATTGTATTGTATTGTATATATATTTATTTACTAACTTAAGAACTAACACACCAACATTATAAAAGAAATACAATTAAAACAACAATCAACAATATAAAATGACAACAACAAACAAGAACAATAAAAAGAACAAAAAAAAAAAAATATGAGTAACTACGAGCAATGGTTAGCACTGAGCGTGTGCCAGCTCTCACGCTAGTAAAAGGGACCCGACTCAGCATAATGCCACAGTTACCTGCAGCGCTGGTGT